>FTLJ01000535.1:0-62057 GCA_900155495.1 Porogramme epimiltina
CCTCACCCCCTAACCCCCCGCCCTCACCCCCACCGCCGACATATCGGCGCGCGGCGCGGCACCAGTGCACGCAGCGCTGCCAAAATCCGCGGAGGCGGCGGCGGCGCGGGCGGCGTGAGGTCCGCGCGGCGCTCGAGCGCCGTCCCCGCGATGCGCACCGCGGGGTGGAACACGCACACGTCCGGGGCCTCGCTGAACGACACGCTCTTCTGCCGCTCGTGCGCCGGCCGCGTCGGCGACAGCCCCGCGCGCGAGTGTGAGCGCGAGCGCGAACGTGAGCGGGAGGAGGAAGTGGTGGTGGTAGCGGCGGTGCTGACGGACCACCGGCGGCTGGAGCGCGCGGAGCGCGGGGACGCGGCGAACTGCGGGGCTGGACTGGCGTCGGAGTCGGACGGAGACGCGTCCGCATCCGCGAGCGAGGCGGCGTCCGACCCCGCGCGCGGGCGGCGACGGGGCGAGGCGGGGCGCCGCTTGAGGCAGCTTCGTGGGTACGAGCGCGCGGTGTGGGGCGCGGAGTCCGCGTCTGAGTCCGCGCCCGCGCCCGCGAGCGAGGAGGCGTCCGACTCGGCGCGCGGGCGGCGGCGGGGAGAGTCGGCGCGCTGCTTGAGGCAGCTTCGCGGGTACGAGCGCGCGGTCGGGGGAGCCGCGCGCGCGCCCATCGCTCGCCCGTGGCGCGTTTGGTGTGGGCGCGTTCAGGGCGTGTGTGTGTGTAGGGGTAGAGTAGGTGCGCTGCGTAGAAGAACGTGGGTGCGAGGTGGAACAATGGCTGGGGAGCGCGGGAAGTCGAAAGTCGGAGAGGTGAGCAGGACGCGCGCATTTATGTTCGTCCTTGGCCAGGACGAGGACCGCCGGTTCGCCCGAAACCTGTACAGCGTGCCCCTCTGTTTCGCGCGTCGGAAGTCCAGGAAAGGAGGAGTCGGTGCGCGGTGACGACACGGGTCGGGGTATCCGCGAGGGAAAGGGGTCGCAGTGTGGGTACCAGTTAGATCGGCCCGCATATAGGGGGCACTGCTATTGCACAATTTGGCTATGGCGCCAATTGTTTTCTGGGAGTGTCGTGGACCCATAGTGAAGAGAGAAGTCCAAAGGAGGTAGCGTTAGTATACAACGGGGCACTGCGGCACGCAGCAGGATATGCGCGTTTAAATGCATTTGGGAGGAAAGCTCTCAGATCTCAGGGGTTGGAGCCTATTGAAGGTTGCTGCGTCTTCTGAGCCACAGGATGGAAGCAGAGCGCCCGGGAAGATTGGTAGAGGAAAAAAACTTGGAAACCGGGCTGGCCTCAGGCGACACCGGTGATCCTGGAGATTTCGTGCCTAAGTCATCGTATGCTGTCTCAACCGCAGCCCATGTTGTCTCAGCCTCAGCCAGAGGCGGTGCAAGCGACTCCAAAGGGGGAATATACACCTTCGCGCGGTGCTGGTGTCCGACGTACTCGCTCCCTTCGAGATTCAGGTGGAGCACGAGCGTCGTATTGGGGGAGATGCGACAGCGCGCAAACGAGAGCCGCACGGTGCGCTCGGAGCCTGCACCTTCCTGGAAGCGCCGCGCGAGCCCGTCCCAGTCCGCGACATGGTGTGTGGCACAGTCGTGTGTGAGGTCGACCACTTCGCTCCAGTTTGCTTTGTGGTATGCCTTGACCTTCGCCCAGTGGGCGTGTCTGCCGTCAGCTTCGCCGCGTGCGGGGCACGTCCCAAGGACAAGCGCAAGGCCCTCGCCCTGCATCGTGTTCTGAATAAGCAGCGAAGCGAGGAGCGGCGTATGTGCTGTTGGCTTGCTGTGCATCTCGAGGGAGCAGGTGTCCATACCCAGTGCGGCCAGCCTCTTAATCAACCAATGCGGGATGCGGAAGGGAGGCGCGGGGGTGATGCAGTTAATGGGATAGCAGGGGCCTAGTCCACCGTCGTCGTGTGCGGGAGGGATGCCGTCGGCAATGTAGATGTCGCGCCACGCAGGCTGGATAACCTTTCCGTGGAATGTCAAAGAGTAAAGGTCTCTACCAAGTGATGTAACCCGCGCAAATCCTTGTGTTCCGATAGTGTTCTGGTATCCGTAACCGACATGGTACTTTATCTGGGTGAGGTCCTGAAGGGGGCTCTTTGAGACATGGAGCAGGAGGCCGATATGTGTGGTGTCAGTGTTGCAAAGTAACACAGCAAGGGCATATCCATCGTCGAGATCTACGATTGGAAGCCGGCATCGCACGCCGTAGCTAGTGATAGAGTAATTTGGTAGTTCTATGACTCCGAATGGGCCGTTTTCTTTGCGGTTTTCAAAGTCTTTGGTGTTCTAGATTGTGTCGTCAGACAAGCTACGGAAATAAATGACGACAGGTATACATACACTATGCTCTGGTTTCCATTGATATGGTAAGTACGGTTGTAAGGGGGCTATGGAGTTCGGAGTGAACTGCACCGTAGCGGTTGACGGTGCTGTCGACGGTCTTGAGAACGCCTTAGGAGATGAAGCAAGGAGGTAGGCGCCGTTGTTGTCGGTCGCATCATTTGACTCCTGGGGAGTTTCCAATTGCGGAAAGCTAGGGGAACATAGGCCTTGTGAGGCCCATTCTCCCCAGACGAACAGACTCGTGTCACAAGATTTCTTCATGATCTCTTCCTGCAGACGACGAAACGCATTTCGTCCCTCTCCATAGATTGTCGGCATGCTGACATTGAAAAGACCCATGAGGCAGTACGCCTCGTCCTCGACGCGCGTTGTCGTCCGCGTGGACGCCCATGACATGCGCGCCGCGATGGACATCTTGGAAAAGTGAACTTCACGAGTAAGGACCTGTGCGGACACCCCGGTGATCTCGTCAAGGAGAGACGCTATGTTGAGCTTGTTCCCGATTGGTTGCCAGTCGCGGGAGAGGAAAATCACGTCTGCAGGCGCGATGAGCTCCTGAAGAGTCCATCCGCGCTTGTGCCAGCGCGCCCGCCGGAAGGCCGACTGTGTTGCATCCAGCGCAGAGCCTGAAGGGACCTCCGCGAGAAAAGCATAGCAGACCTCGGAGGCTGCATACCAACGAAACATTGAATTGATGGCCTCTGAGAGTTCGGAGCTGCTTGTCTTGTCGATGCAGCAGGTGTCGATCCACACCCATCGGAAACCATGCTTCTCGGCTATGATGCAGCAGTTACGGATTTTGGGCGGGACCAAGTCTCGGGGGTTCTTGTTCGAGATCTGGCACTGCGCTTTGAGCGCTTGAAGGTCTTGGAACGTGGATTCATGGTTGTCCCAGGTGTGAGAGAGTATGGCGTAACCTCCATCGACAACGTTGGGCGCAGTGAAAAAATGCAGTTCCGCGCGGCTCGTGCTCAGCAGCCACATTGAAGTGCCTAACTTGCGAGGGTAGCGTCTGAGATGAACCTAGGAAGAAGGGAGAGCATAATGAGAATCGTCTGGGAGATAATTACAAAGTCTGTGAACTCGATGCCCGTACCTGTTCAGGGTGGTGCACTGTGCGCACAAGTAGAGTGAGGGTCAAGAGCAAGTAGTGCTGGCCGTGCGTATATGCGGATGGTAACTAACCTGGCAGTTACCCGCGCCTGCCAGGTGGGCACCCTGGATTCCTTTTTCCAGATAGCCTTATTTTTAATTGAAAACCTTCTCTGTGATCATCTATCATCACTTCACTTAAGAATGTTTCACACAGCCAACGTTGGGGAGCAGTCATCCGTCAAGTCGTTGTGGTTTTAGATGAGAGAATAACGATGGCAGTGGCTGCTACCATGCGACGCAAGATAAATACATAGACATCCTATCCAATCTCGTCATGAATCTAGAAGCCACGCTGACCTTGATAATCCAACCTAGTCACATGTTATGGCATGCCGATGCCCTCAGCCGCTAGACATAGCGCATACGCCACAGCTGGTTCGAAATCAATGCCAACATCAACAACCCTGAGATCGGGTGCGAGAGGGCGACGGATAGCGCTAGCCTCAGTGATCCGAAGCTGCACGGTCGGAGCCTAGCTCGAAGCGACCGCCCACAGGATAAGGATGCGCATGTGCCCCATTTAGTCGCGGTTCTGACAAAGAGCTTCAGAAGAACCAGCCGCAAGTTTTCTAAACCCCCACGCATCGCACCTGCTGCCAAAGAGGCAGGCGGCTCGCTCCACGGCCGCGACACCCTCCACGGCCGCGGGAGCCTCAACAAGAGCCGTGTAGACACAAGCTGTGACGGCGGGCTTCGGACGCTTCCTGATCGTTGTACGGCCTCTCCGAACGGCGGGACGACCACACCCAGCTCACGCTGCAGCGCCTCGTACACACGCCCCTTGAGCTCGACGTGCATGACGAGCGTCGTCTCGGGGCTGTGCCTGCACGGCCTGAACGACACGCGTAAGACGCGTTCGCCCTCCAGCCCATCTGCGAACTCCCGAGCGCGGGCGGGCTCGCCCCCGCCTGCAGCCACAACAGGCGCCCACGCGTCGACATGGTCCTGCGCGCAGTCGTGGACGTACGTCGACCACGGCGCGCACCAGTTCTTGTGGTGCAGGAACGAGACGTGCGCCCAACGTGCGGGGCGGCCGCCAGCCCGCCCAGAGGAAGCGCCGACGTCACAGAGGCCGACTGAGATGCGGAACGCCTCGCAGCGCGGGGTGTTCGTGAACGAGACCCAAGTGCGGGGGAGCGCGCGCGCGGGGACGTCGCCGAAGAGCGGGACGAAGCCGAGCGCCTGGAGGTCGCCGAGGAGCCAGCGCGGCACGCGGAACGGCGTGGTGGGGATGCTGTCGAGCTTGCAGGAGAGCAGGCGGAGCGCGGGGTCGCTGTTCTCCGCGTGGCTCGGGGCGGGGTGGATGTAGATGTCGCGCCACTCCGCCGTGACCGTTTGGCCCATGAAGCGGAGGTTGTGCAAGTCGTTCCCGAGATACACGAGGCGGGAGGAGTAGGCGCGGCCAGTAGCGCGTTTCGTGAACGCGTAGGCTGCATAGTGCTTCTTGCGGGCTGGGTCCTGGACTTCGCTCTCTGGGGCAGCGTGGAGGAGTAACCCGACATGCTGGCTGGAGGTTTCGCATAGTAGAACCGCGATAGAGTAGTCCGCCATATCGATGATGGGAAACCTGCATTTCATCCCATAACTCGTCATCTCGAAGGAGGGGAGTTCGACACTCCCAAAGGGCCCTAAGAGCTTGCGATCGCTGTATAGAGGCTCTTCGGGCTAATGGGGCGAGTAAACATCAGTGAATATAGCGATGATGGATGACAAGTAACACTTACATGACTTCTCCAACGCCAAGGGAGATAAGGTTGAATGGGGTCCGAGAGCGACGGTGTGAAGTATACTGTGCGCCCATCGAAGCTCCGCGGAGACGGGGCGAACAAGAAACGCCCCTCCTTAGAGAGCCCGTGAAAATCGGCCCACATCCTCTTCAGCTTGACAGGCGGGCGGACCTCGTCCTTCGCGGTGTACGTGTTTCCCCACGCGAAGAGGCTTGTGTCGATTGACTGCCGCGCAATCTCTTGTTGTAATCTGTGGAATGCCTGCCGGCCCTCGCCATAAATCGTCGGCATGTTGATCCCGAAGAGGCCCAGGAGGCAGTATGCTTCATCCTCGACGCGTCGTGTGTGCCGTTTAGACGCCCATGACATGCGCTCTGCAACAGACGCGACGAAGAAGGTCTTCTTACGAGCGAGGATGGAGTCCCGTATACCCGTGATGCTGCTCAGGAGAGGCGCGAGGTCTTGCTTGGTACCGAGGTTCGCCCACTCGTTGGACACGAAAACGACGAGCGCAGGTGCGAGGAGCTCCTGTAGAGTCCACCCGCGGGTGTGCCAGCGCGCACGACGAAACGCGGACCCGGGCTGCTCCAGCGTGCGCGCGCAGCAGGAAGGGACATCTTCGAGATGGGCATAACACACCTCAGCGCAGGCGTACCAGCGAAACATAGAGTTGATCGCCTCTGAGAGCTCGGTGCTGCTAGTCTTGTCGATGCAGCAAGTGTCGATCCATATCCATCGGTATCCATCCTGCTCCGCAATGAGGCAGGCGTTCCGGATCTTCGCGGAAGAGAGTTCACGGGGATTCTTGAGGGTCACTTTACAGTGCTCTTGGAGTGCGCGAGTCTCCTGGAATGTCTGTTCCTGCTCGTTCCACGTATGAGAAAGGATTGCATAGCCGCCTGGGACTCGAGATGGGTCGGGAAAAAAGTGTAGTTCTGCGCGATCTGTGCTGACAAGCCACATTATGGTGAATCCTATAGGGGTAAGAAGTGCACTTCAACTATGAAGGTCAGTATTCGTTGAGAGACGGTGTTAACGGAATATTCTCACCGGGATAAACAAGACAAAGGTGGACGAGGTTGAGAAGCAAGCGACAAGGTCAAAACTGAGGGCGACCATGGGCATCCGTGTCATGGTGATCCGTGTAACCAAGCTCTTGGCATGTTGAACAGATGCAGTGAAAAGAGATGCGCTCGTCATGATGAAAATGCCCTGCGGTCGCTCTCTGCGTGCAGTGGTAAGCGTCGAGGTAGACGGGTGCATATGTCGTGGTTGGTGACCAAGAATCAAGCGCTCTTCCGTCGGGACTTCCCAATATGGGGCGTCGGGGCGCACAACATTCCCACGAGCGCGCCGGCGTAATTTCTGGCGCCTTTCCTCTTGCATGGACGTTGCCAATCTTCAGCTGCAGGCCGGCCCTCTCCTCAGGGTTATGGCCACCTCATATGACTCTCAACATTCCACATAGCTTCCATCATGCTCTTGCTTCTCTCTTGACTCCTATCTGCAATCCCCGATGTTGCCTCTATCACCCGCAGAGCATACGAAACCAAGTCCAGGACATCGAGGAGTCCTCAAAGCGTAGGCCCGGGAAAGGCGGATCTATCATTGGGTTGGTTGGAGCTCGGGTGGGATTGGTGAGCTCTTTGGGTGTCATGTTTCGGTCTTAGCATGTAGCATAGACCCTCTCATACGTTTCACCTTCAATACGTCCTCGTCAGGGAATCATTACCCGTATCTCTATCCCCTTCCCCCTGTTCGCCAAGCGTACCCTCCATCAGAATGATCTCTTTTTGATATTCATGCTTCATCAATGTACACCCATCTCGAATTATCTCGCGCGAACACATCTCGCAGAAGGCACGTTGGCCCGAGTTGGTGTGTACGTGCTCGTGCCCCTCCTCAGTCCAACTAGGACGAAGCTCCACCGCCCTCTCAAACTCATGGACGTCCACCACGTCGGTTCAGCGATGTCGATGGCGGCGTACTGCAGCACTGCTGCTTTTTAACCTCCGGTAACGCACAGCATCCACTACCCGCTCCGAATTGCACAACCTTCTGCCCTTTCCATCAAACATCTGCCCCGAAGATGGCGCAGTCGGTTCCAGCGTGCGCATATAAGAGCCCAAGCGAGCCCTCCGTCCCCCCTGTCGATCCTCCCCAGCACAGCTATGGTGCGGCTCGCATCGGTCTTCACGCTTATCCTCACAGCCCTTGCCGTCCACGCTTGCGGCGACCACGATGCCCACGACCATGCCCGGCGCGAGTTCCCACAGACGTACCTCGTCCCGCCCTCGCGGCCGCTCGTGTGGGGCGACCTGAACATCATCCACACGACGGACACCCATGGCTGGCTGCTGGGCCACCAGAAGGGTGGCTTCCCCGAGCCCAACTACAGGTACGCCCCCTTTCTTGTGTCTCCAGCGTGTAGGAATGAGCTGAGACAGCACCCAGCGGAGACCTGGGCGACTTCTCGTCCTTTGTAGCGCACATGAAGCAAATTGCTCTAGTGAGTCGTGTGCCACGTTTCGGAAGGGTCCCTCGTGACCCCCGATGTCGGACAGCGTGCTGACGGCACTTTAGGAAAAGGATGTCGACCTGTTGTTGGTCGATTCAGGGGATCTCCACGATGGTCCGCGGGTGGTGTAGCTTTGATACCTCGAATCCTAGCGCTGATCCGTGAACGCAGGAACGGGTCTCTCTGACGGCTTCCTGCCGGGCGGCGTAGATGCCCACGATGTGAGCCGAGCTTCCCGTTTCCGCGCCCCGTTAGATGCCAACGCTCACATCTGTTCCGTAGTCGAACCAGTTCCTGCTGGACTTGCCGTATGACGTCATGGCAATAGGAAAGTACGTATCCCGCGTCTGTACCCGTTTACACCTTGAGGGCACTGACTTGCTCTCTAGTCACGAACTTTACATTTATGCGAACACGCTCGACATGCACACCGACTTCGCGCCAAAGCTCAAGGGGCGTTACCTCACTTCGAACGTGAACATCACCACCCTCGACGAGAATGGGAACGTCGTCAACATCCCTGTGGGCGGTGAGTGCTTACACTATTTGGCGCATACAGCGGGACGCCGTGTCTTAAGAACTTCACGTTGACGTAACATCTTTTCGTATCCGAATATAGAACGCTTCGCAAAGTTCAAGACGCGGAAGTACGTGTGTCATGTCCATGTGTTCAGGCACGCAGAACGCCCGCTGACCCTATAGCGGTACGTAGAGGCCGCAAAATCACGTCTCTTGGTGTGATATTCGACTTCACTGGAAACGATGTCAACACGACTGTGCAGAAGGTGGAAGACATGGTCAACGAAACCTGGGTGAGTTCGTTAGGCTTGTGTTCGTGTTATTGTAGCTAACTTTCTTTCATGACCAGTTCAAGGACGCTATTGCCGAAGAACCCGACTTTTTCCTCTTAGTAGGGTGAGCTGCTCTCCTTCCGGACTTCGCATCAAGCCTCATGTGTATTCTGTAGTCATATGCCGATTGTCAAGACCAACCATTGTGCGTCCAAGCCCATATATCCGCAGATTATGTGCCTAACGACGTTCCTATACACTTATAGGGCCTCTCGTCTACAATGCCGTTCGTGCGGTGCACCCGCACACCCCTATTGTGATATTGGGAGGTATGTCATTTACCCTGTGTATTCCTGGAATTCACGCTGACCTCCTCTAGGCCACTCTCACATCCGTGACTGCGGTAAGATCAGCGGTCTGCGATTACATTCCGAGCTTATCATTGCTTATTCTAGCCCCATATGACGGCCGTGCAATTGCTTTCCAAAGCGGGCGCTACATGGAGACTGTTGGTGAGATTATTCGCTCATCTTGCAGCGCACAGAGATTGATGAAGTGATTTGCAGGTTGGCTAAGTGAGTGCCATCACCCTGTCTTCAGACGTCTTCTGTCTCTGACAAGCCTTCGCCAGGTCTTGATCTTAATCACGTTCAGCCAACGGAGAATATCACCTTCTCTCGACGCTACCTGGACGCGAATCGCGTAACCTACGAGGTGCGACCATACGTACCACTATTCGAACAACGGAACCTCGTTTTGACACAACTCGCAGTATCATACGCGTCAAAACAACCATACCTTTGACACGCCGAAGGGAAATGCCATCCGTGCGGGCCTGCACAGCCTCGCAGAGAAGTTCGATCTGGAGTTCCTCTTTGGCACAGCGCCGCACGACTACCACATCGCACAGTCAGTTGCCGATCTCTATCCTCGTGCCCCCTGATATACTCACCGCACCTACCTCCTCCCCCAGAGCACCGTTCCCTTCCAACGACTCTTCCCTTTCCCTCTTCAGCGAGGCCATACAATACTCGCTCATCGTGAACAACACGCGCGCCTCGATTCCGCACGCGATCATCGCCAACACCGGCTCACAGCGGTACGACATCTTCGGCGGGCCGTTCACGAAGAACGACCAGATCACCGCGTCCCCGTTCACGAACGCGTTCGTCTACGTCCCCGACGTGCCCGCGAGTGCAGCTGCGCAGGTCCTCCCCGCACTCAATGCTGCGGGGGAGCAGGACCGCCGCCGGCGCGAGCTCGCGGAGGACGGCAATGATTGGATGTCAGAGAGGGAGCGTGAAGCGTGGGCGCGGGGTGACGTCGAGATGGTGTTCTGGCGCTGGCTTGCGGAGATGGACAGGATGAGTCACGGACCGGAGAGGCGCGACGCGGGCAACGCGACGCTGGGATATGTCACGCATGACGTATGTGCTTTAACCTCTTTCGTCTGGCCCAGTATCTGATCCAGCTTGTGTCCAGTCGTGCCCTGGCGTCGGCGACGACATCTTGCACACCCCCTTGGTGCGTCTCTCTCTCTCTCCGCCTTCGGATCTCGTTCTCGGAGTAGCTGACCCTAACACTCCTCCAGCCCGTGTACACCTTCCCCGACTTCGTCGGCTCTGGCGTGCCTGATGGGATCGCGGACGATGCACCTGTCGACCTCGTCTTCCCGGACTTCGTCCAGACACAGGTCCTCGAGACCATCAATTCGCTTCAGAGTGCACGCACGTACACCGATTCGGATGTCAGTTCGTACACGAGCGTGCTGACGAACGCGGTCCTCGGAATATACGCGCAGAAGTACTGGAATTAGGAGGATGGTTTACGAGCAGGTGTAGGGCTGCTCATGCTTGGTAGCAGGAAACATTAGTGATGTTGTGTCTACATTAGCCGTCGCGTTGATAGCTCGTGTGGATAGGTAGTCAAAAGTTATAGGATGACTCTAGCCATATGGACACACTTGCACACTTGTCAAACCTCGTTCCCCAATGACCCTAGCATGAGCATGAAAGTGATGACGGAGTTCACTGTATTGGATGCCGGCGTGACTCCTAGATTTCGCCAATACACGACGTCTTCGTGCTGTCAAGCGATATTACCTCCGAGTCAGAGACTGATAACAGATTCTGTCCATCCTTCCACTCTATGCTACTCCCGCGATGTACCATTGACGAAAGACCCATCGCCAAACTGCTCCGAAGCGCACAAGCGGATCTGAATTCAAGAGCCTAAGGAGAAAACGAAGAAGGCGGAGCATGCTGTGAGGATTGTGGACAGAGACCTCGTGGTGGGAATGAAAGCGGAAATGGGGGGGGGGCGGAGGCGGGGAGCTGTCATGCACCGTTTCCTACGTTGGAGCGGCCGACTCCAAAGAGCGACGGGGGGAAAGTGCTGCGAGTGGGGGGAAGTGGATGCTCTTGTCGCGCTGGAGCTTCTCGTATGCGCTGCCAAAGAGTTCGAGGTGGAGCACGAGCGTGGTCTCGGGTGCGAATTGGCAGCGTGCGAACGAGAGGCGGACTCCTCGCTCCTTGTCGCCGAACGTCTTCGCGAAGTCGGGCCATGCTTCGATGTGATGTTCAGAACAATCGTGTCCGTTGTGTTCCACATGACCCAGAGTATCTTCGTTTCCCGACAAGCGCACCTCTGCCCAACTAGAAGGTGTGCCTGCCACGATAGGGTCTCTCCTACAGGTCCCAAAAAGAATCGTAAAGCCTCCTCTCCATTGCGTGTTGTCGATCATCAGCGATCCAGAGAAGGCCTGCACGCCGTTTGGCGATGAGTTGTACAAAGACACTTTCATCCTATCCATCCCAAGCGATTCTAGTCTTTTGATCAGCCAGCACGGGATCCGGAATGGAGGAGTAGGCTCGATACAGCTGAGTGAATATGATATACTGAGTCCGCAGTCTTCGAGGTCAGGAGGGGGCCCATCTGCGATGTGAATGCTGCGCCATTCTGCCTGAATAGGATCGCCCTTGAACGTGAGGGCGTGGAGGTCTCTCCCCAGGAATGCCAGACGCGCGGTAGGCCGTCTACCATTGGCGTTTACATAACGTAGTCCGACATTGTATCTCCTATGCGTAGGCTGCTGGAGGTCGAGATTGGAGGGGTGCAGGAGAAGCCCGATATAATCTCCATTGCTATGGCATAAGAGAATAGCGACCGCATACCCGTCCTGGAGGTCCGCTACAGGAAACCGGCACTGGACACCGTAACTGGTCATCGAGAATCCTGGAAGTCCAACTTCGCCAAAGGGTTGCTAGAATAGATTGTCAGGAATATAATTTAAATGAGGGTAATCGGTAGATAGAGTACATACACCGTGCTGCGGCACCCCTGGCGTGAACTTGATATTTTTGATTCCACTGCGTTCGGAAAACCAGCGAGGAGAGATCGCGAGAAGATACTGAAGTGGAATATCCTCGGGGATTTCCGAAAATGGCAAATTTGATTGATATTCGGACAGGCCATCATCAGAGTCTCCCCATGCGAAGAGGCTCGAGTCGAAAGACTGCTTCATGATCTCTTCTTGTAGTCGACGGAATGCCTGTCGACCCTCCCCGTATATCGTTGGCATGTTTACCCGGAAAAGGCCCATGAGCGCGTACGCTTCGTCCTCGATCCGCGTCGTAGTGCGCTTCGATGCCCATGACATTCGCTCGGCGATAGAGAGATTGTGGAACCGTATTGTACGATTGAGCACTTGTGATGGAATACTGGTGATCTCGTGGAGGAGCGATGCTAGGGCTCTCCTAGTTCCTATCTGTTTCCACTCTCCGGCATGATCTGGATAGACGAATATGACACGAGGGGGTGCGATGAGCTCCTGCAGCGTCCAACCCCGTGTGTGCCAGCGCGCCCGGCGAAAAGGAGAATTTGGAGCATCCAGTGCGTCGTCCGAGGGAACGTCCTCAAGAAAAGCGTAGCACACCTCGGATTCAGAGTACCAGCGGAACATCGAATTGATCGCCTCGGAAAGCTCGGTGCTGCTCGTTTTGTCTATGCAGCAAGTGTCGATCCAAACCCACAGGAATCCATCGCGTTCTGCTACGATACAACAGTTCCGGATCTTCGGTGTGACGAAGTCGCGTGGGTTCTCGTCATCCTTTCTGCATTGCTCATTGAGCTCCTGTAGGTTTTGGAAAGTGGACTCCTTGTTCCCCCACGTGTGGGAGAGGATAGCGTACCCGCCGTCGATATGGCTGGATGAGACGAAGAAATGGAGCTCTGCTCGATCGGTACTGAGGAGCCACATGTGGAGCAGCTGTTATGAGAGACCTCAGTCGAACCAGCTATCCGGTGTATAAAGACGCGGGTTGGGCGGAGGATAGAAAAAATACTGAGGAGGTTTGTGGGGGAGCTGTCCCTAGTAGTCAGCCGAGAGCTCTCCACATATGGCGCGGCCTCGAAGCCCATGTGAAGATCCTCCAGTTCCAGGATATCATGGTCTACCCCATGAGAAGCGGATATAGCGTGGAGTGAAGACCTGTATCCCCTGATTGGACCGAAATGAACCGATATAGATGAAGCTTTGTAACGGCGGCGGGCTGGTCCGAGCCGTGTACCGAAACGTGGAATCTAGCAAGGAATATAATGCAATCTGAGTGCAATAGCATCCCCTATATTGCTCCAAGCAGTAAAGGAGTCAAATTAGCACTCACCTCGCATTTAACTACGTGTCGACTGGACCCTAGAGGATTACTAGTGCCACTCCGAGTGCTGCCATGGACGGAGAGGCTCGCTCGAGTGACCAAGCTGGGAACCACGAAGGAGCCTGGGGCCTCTTACAGCCATGTCGGCCCGAGCTGGTCGGGTCTCTAATGGTGCATTATCCAATCACACACAATAGATGTAATTCGCTGCATATATCTCCACACCTTTGTCTAGCGTGCTCTATCGACCCAGTGCAACCGGATGCAGTAAATGAAGGGTCTCATGCAGCTTTTTGAAGAGATTCCCGATCTGGATGCGATAGTTGTAGTTAGAGAGATCGAGTCAAATCAGACGTTGAACCCTGAAGCTACGCGGGCTACATACATGTGTTGCGAAGATAAAGGTTGTCATCTGACTACAATGACCCAAAGTACTAGTGCGGCAGTGCTTATCTTCAGTCACACCCTATTGCACTGTCATCGCATGAGAAGATGATTCACTATCCGAAGTCTTCAATTTAACCAAGGGTGCAATATGAAGATCACCTGTTCTATCTTCACAACGTTCTCATAAGATGCAGTCAGCGATAAGGCACCGTGAATACCTCATGATCTCCAGACCTCACCTATTGAACTTGAAGAAAGGACATAGGTACCGAGGATGAATATAGACTCTCGGAGCTCACCGTAGATGAGCACGTTGAGCTCAGTAAATAGCACTCGCTACACAGTATGACACCTTTTTTTCCAACGTTGCCGACGCGATCGTTCCGACTCCTACTACCCATACGGTGGTAGGAGGGATGCACTTTTTTGGAAGGGTCAGCTCATTATTAGTCAAAGTGAGGTTGATTTTGGTACATCCTAGAAGGGCTGATGGCACGAACCACGACGAACATAGAAACATGTGAGACCGAGCTAGGTGCAACTTGTTCAAGAACTAAAGAGACACCGATCGCAGACGTTCACTGGACTCGTGACCGTGGCATCGGGTAGACCCCGTGCAGTAAAGTCGACGTGGGAATGTTACATAAGCTCTGCGGCGCAAATGTGGCGTGCTTGACATCCAATATGCAGGGTGTCCCGCGTCAAATAATCGTTGTGAGACATACGCGATTCTCGCAGCACGGGGCGGGATAGTCGCGTACTCGCAGTCAGATGTATCTAGCCCCAGGAAAGAGCGGATGTATTCTAGTGGCTTGCTAACGAATCTATCCAGTAACTCGTGGGTATTATCGCGATCACCGACCGCCGCCCGCGATTGTTAGTGGACTGTAGTTGCTATTCCTGATCAGCATTTAAATTGACGTGCGCACGTTTGCTTACCTCGGCTGTGATGCCAGGGATGTGTATGCATGGTGGGGGAAGTTGCAACATGTGGGCAGCAAAAATACAGTAACACATCTCGATGCAGTCACGCTCTACAGTAAGCAATGCAGGCGTTTCAGCAGCTGGTGCTGACGAGAGAAGTATATTGAGAACAAGAAGCAGTACCATAGACCAACGTCATTATATCACTATAAATACGGAGACCGTGGGTAAACATATGCGAACTCGGGGTATATCTCGGAAGGTGGAGATACCACTTGCGTCGAGTAAAATAACGGGAATAATCTACTAGAAGCCAGGGGTCGTAGTGTGAGAGAAAATCGCACACTTGGCGCGCCCCCGGGGAAACGGCAGTAGCCTGAGGCACTGCGGTCGGGGAGGCCCTTGGAAGGAGAGGAGTGCCGTAATGAAACACGTCAAGAACAACAAGGCGAAGGAGTGGAAAAGATGTGTTGTAAACCACCTATCACACAGCATCAGGAGGAGACAACTGGATCCGAACGACCATGATGAGAAACTCGACACTTCAACGAGTAGGGAGGGTACTCACGCTGACAGGGTCGACCTCCACTTCCCAGAGGGGTTCTATCGCTACGACATCATCTTCTAGGCTCGTCGTCGCTGTATTCGTATCCGACACTGGGGGCAACACGCCGACTAGGGCATGCACTAATGCCTCTAGAATGTCCGTCACCCCCGAGTCCTGGTCGCTGATGCCTTCGTCGTCGAGCGGGGGATCGGCGGCAGTAGTCGACGTCGGGGACGCTGCCGCCATACTAGTCGATGTCGAGCTTTCCTATAGAGCCGGCGAGAAGCTTTGAGAAGTGCAATCAATCAGACGCAGACTGATCCGTACCTCTGAATACACGGTGGTGGGCTTAACAAACAAGCATCCCGCTATATGGCACTGCCTTATAGCGAGGGCCCCTTCTTCTTGCACGCCCCATGGAACAGGGGCGGCATACGTGACGGGGAACGCTGGTCCATTCAACGGTGTAAGCAAGAGGCGAGAGCGCCGAGGATCTCAAACGTACGCACCTCCTACGAACAGCGCCGATATCGCGAACGTGCGAGTGAGAATGAATGCAACCATCATGACACACAGGCGTGTGTGAGCGCGGCGTAGTAAGGAGCGGTCAAAATCGGAAGGTCGACCAGGCACGGCGGCGAAGGAGTGAATGCGTTGTCCTGCGACGGGCGGGCGCGAGAAACAGGCGGTGCGGTAGCCCCTTGCAGACAGAATACAGAACTGCAGGATCGCGTCGCGCCCGCGTCCACCCCGCCCGACTTATACTCCTCGACCCCGCCCGCGCGGCGCAGACGGGCTCAAACGCATGCGCGGAAAAGGGAAAGCTCAGCTTCGAAGGCGTGGCGCACGTCGCGGGGCTGGCGACGCTCGAGCTTCCCGAGCGCCACGGGCCAGACGACGGGATTGCAGGGATGGTACTAGCATGAGAAGTGGGGGCAGAAGGCGGGGTGGAGTGCGCGGAAGTGCGCAAGGGCGTCTGGACAGGACCGGACGCGGCGCGGGCAAACTCCCACCCTAGACTTTCGCAGAGTAAGAGCAGCGTGTACATCGTTACTCACCAAAAGCCCCGTGTAAGAGCGGGGTAAACAGGGGGTGGAAGGCGCGTAAAGCCGTGGTCGTTAGAAGAGATGCCGGGCCGGCGGCGGGGTATTTCCTGATCAGATCTCGATGATGATTGACTCGCCGCTCGCGTAGGAAGGGGTATGTTCAAAGGAACCGCCCAATATGGTAACCACATTGGAGCCTCGCCAAAGCCCGGGCTGACCGACTGCGTTTACCGCTGAAAGTAAGCGGCGAATTGCGGGCGACTTCTGTGCATTCTGACGGGAAACATCACGTCGTCAACTGTCCGTTAAGTGCTGATGAACTACGGTCTCCGTGTCAGCATTCGACTTGCCAGCGCATAGCAGCTTCCACTCACCGGTACGTTCGCATGTTCCGTGTTACTCCGTGAGAGTGCATCCTCCGAGACAGTAAGCAGCACTGGTCTGTGTACGGGACACGGAAAGGCTACAACGTGTAGACGTGTCTTCTGGACTCGTGCCCACTCGGGAGGTTCTATACTCAACGGAGGCTCGTCCAGACCAAATCTTAACCCCGGAGTTCCACAGTGCATGAGGTGCGTAGATAGAACGAGCGCGCGTGACGCAAGCAGGCCGTAAGATGATGGAGGAGTCGTTCGAGGACGGGCGTCCAGAGCAGACGAGCAACAAGAGTGACCTAATCGGGTAGGATAGGCGCCCGAGTTCATTGAGTCGTGGCCGAATCGAGCATGCGTTGTTGCTACCCTCCTTCCTTCCGGCCACAAACTCCTCGCCCGATCGGGCGCGGGCGTTTGCCGCGTCAGATCCCCGAGATGCTGGCTGGGAAGTTCCAGCTTCCGCATTCGAGTCGTCCTTTCAGCAGTCCGAAGCCGCCCCAAGGCACAGTCATGCGCTGCCCCAAGGGATAAGAGTCGCTGGCCGCAGGCGGCGTACAGCAGCACGCTCACCGCGCCGCCCGCGTCACCCCTCCGGCCGATTCAAAGCTTCTAGCTCCCCCCACTCTTCACCCTCTTCGTTCTCCTCGATTAACCCTTTCTCACTTTGTAACTACTTCTCTATCACAATGGTCCCCACGTTCATTCTCACTCGCACCTTCGCCATCTCTGCGCTCATCGTTGGAGGTATGTGTCACTTACACCGAATGTCTCGTCTCGTCTCGGTCGTCCTCATCATGCCTTTCCACCAGCTTTCCCCGTCACATACGGCGCCCCTGTGCCCTCCTCCGCTCTGGTGGGACGGCAGTGCCGTAAATACGGCTGCCTCGTTGCTGAGGTGCCCGACGCGTCAGAGGTCCGTCTTCCAAAACTCTCCTTTCTCCGCGAGCTTCACATTAACCTTCGATGCCTTCAGACGACGAGCGCTGCTACTCCTACAAGTACAGTAGTAGCAGCATCTCCTGCGATCTCTACGATACCCTTCTCAAGTGAAGCGGTGTTGTCAATGTTGGATGCCATTTCCGCCGCAGTAGACGCTCTGAAGTCCGGTTTGGCGAATGCCGGAGTTGTAACGACAGGGAGCGTAGATGTTGTATCGGTATGTCTGCATTTTCCTCTTCCGGTGGTTGCTCTCGTCTCACAATTGCTCTAGCTCCCCGCCATAGATGCGGTCTCCGATACAGTGCCCGCTGTGGAAGCAGGCACGATAACCTACGTCTCACGGCCCGTCGAAGCCGTGTCGGAGACGGCAACGGAAGTGGAGGGGGAAATAGAAGCGGCGACGGGAGCAATTGTAAGTCTAGCGCGCCCGTGTCCTTGTGTTCTTAGTGGCTGACTGCGGGCGCAACGCAGGATGATCTCAACGCTCTCGTGTGAAACCACGCCCCGGTCGCTTCTTTTCTCCTCCAGTGTCACAAGGACACTTCCTCCGCCCCTCCGCGTGCCATTGGCGAAAACAATGGCTCGCAGCTCCCTCCTCTCTCTGGCTCCCTGCTCCCGGCCTCGCGCTACCTCGCCCTCGTTATTTTGTCTGAAACACCTCTGCGCGCCCTCTTCCAACTCCGTTCGTAGTCCTCGGTATCCGTCGTCGCTCGCAAAAACGCGTACCCCCCGCACTGGTGCGGAAGTCGCACCCTAGTCAGCGAGTCGCGCGCGATCCCTTGTGGACTCACGAACGCCCACCATTCTTTTCCGGGCACACTTCCACGTCCCCTTCCCACCTCGGACCCCCTTGATAACCTACACAATCATCGTCGTCTGGACTTCTTGTCCAATAGTATCGTCGCACTCATCTATATATCGCTCGCGCGTTACCCTCTCCGTCGTGTTACTCGCTGCTGTCTCCGCTCTCGCTCTCAAGTCCCCTTCGTGTTGTCTCAACAGTGTATCTCTAGTCCCGTTTCTCCTCGCCTTAGACATCTTTGCCCCCTCACCGCTCGCGGTGAGAGGGGCCCTCGCGTGTATTAGTAGAATCGTTATAGCTCGCATAATATTAGCCGTGCAAATTCCGGCGTTTTCAAAACTGGAAGTGTATGTGCCAACGTCATTATTCGAGCGAGGCCCATGTGCTTCGGATGTCGATTGAAAATCCTAAACACTACGGGACGGAGCTACCAGCATCTTGGCGCGAGCGAGAAGCCGAGAACACGTACTGGAAGGGCTGGTAACAGCTGGCCATGTGAGAGGCTACTCCAAGGGCATGTGGTGTAGTTGGTTATCACGCTCGCTTAGCAGCATGTTTGCGAGAGGGGTCCGGTTCGATCCCGGACATGTCCAGTAACGCAGAATCCCAAGTTCCTTTTCCTGGACAAAATGTTTTAAAATGATTCAGTGTGTAGGAGGGACGTGCTATTTGGCCTAACTAGCTCACATATTGCGTATCTCACACTGGTGTACTGCGCCAATATAAGGCGACCCTAAGTGAGCGCACTCAGGATTTAAATATTTTTAGGTTAGGTGTCGCTCGTAAGCATCCCCCACCATCAGAGGGAAAATTCCGTATATGTTTACCAAACAGGACCTTATCATAACTCTCAGATAAGGGACTTCACTTCCCACTCCAGTACATTTCCGCACACTTGCCTCCCTCACTTGGCTAGCAAACGGTCTCGTGCTGTTTTAAATTGACTCCGCCCATGATTCTCTTGCCGGGTCAAAACATAGTCTGGGGAAGCACGCGATACGACTCTCCCATTTCAAAGTCCCATATGCATGATCATGAATACGGTATCGCAATGACTGCTCGTGTGCACGCGGACGTTCGAGGCTCCAAAGCCGCCCAAATGGCAATCTTTTCTGGACCGACATCGCTGCAAACAACAGACTAAGTACTGCCTGACGCTCTCTCTCGACATCTCCCACTCCGCCGGGCCCTCGTTCAGTTCCAGAACTCCTGCGCGTACACGCCAAGGACGGCGTTGGCGAGCGTGTTCGTGTACGCGAGCACGTCCGCGGTGGTGTACGTGCGCTCGGACTGGAGGCCGTTGAGGATCTCGAGGAGCTGGTCCTCGATGAAGTCGACGAAGACGAGGTCGACCGGGTCCGTGTCGGCGACGCCCGCAGGCGAGTCGGTGCCGATGAAGTCGGGGACGTCGAAGAAGGGCTGCGAGACGGTAAAATGAGTGAGGGTGAGCGGATGAGAGGCGGGTCAAGGTGGGCGGGGACTTACGAGGGGCGCGTGGAGGGTGTCGTCGCCGACTCCGGGGCAGGACTATATGCAGACGATCAGCAAAAGGCAGGACGGTAAACGAGCAGGGGACGAGCTCACGTCCGACGTGACGTATCCAAGCGTCAGGTTCTGCGCGGCGCGGCGCGCAGGGCCGTCCGCGCGCCTGTCCATCTCCGCAAGCCAGCGGCGGAAGGGCGCGTCGACCTCGCCGCGCGCGTACGCCTCCGCCTCCGCCTCGCGCGCGTCGAGCGCGCGGCGCTCGTTCGCGCCCGCGTTGTTGAGCGTCGGGAGGACCTGGCTCGCGACCGCGAGGGTGACGTTGGGGATGTAGAGGAACGCGTCGGCGAAGGGCGACGCCGTGAGCTGGTCGTTCTTCGAGAACGGCCCCGAGTAGAGGTCGAAGCGCTGCGAGCCCGAGTTGGTGATCATGATGCTCGGGACGCCCTCGCGCGAGGAGTTGAGCGGGAGCGCGTAGGCCATCGCCTCGGCGAAGAGGGAGAGGAGGGAGTTGTTCGAGGGGAAGGCGACCCTGCGGGCGAGCGCGGTGTGAGTGGAGATGAGGGGCACAGGGACTGTAGAGGGGGCTTACTGGCTGATGGTATAGTCCTGGGGCGCAGTGCCGAACAGGAAGCTGAGGTCGAACTTCTCCGCGAGCGCGTTGAGGCCCTTTGTCATTGACTTGCCCAGGAACGTGTCGAACGTGAAGTTGCTGCGGCGGGTATGGTACTAAAGGACAGGGTGGAACAGGTTGAGTGGATGAACCGAATAGAGACTCCAGCTGCGGGCGCATACCTCGTACGTCACGCGGTTGGGGTCGAGGTATCGGCGCGTGAACGTGAGGTTCTTGCTGCTGGAACTATGGTGGGGCTTCTTCTCATCGAGGTTCATGCCTGTGGAGGATTAGCTGCTGTCATCTTAAAGGGGACACTTCGGGAACTCACTCATCCAACCTATTGAAGATATCTGTTAGGATACAGCTCAGGATATGAAAAGTATACGGTAGACATACCAACAGTCTCCATGTAGCGACCACTCTCAAGGGCCATCGAGCGACCATCATACTGAACTGCAAAGAAATGAAGGAGTGATCCCAATGGTAAGATAGTGAGCTTACTGCAGTCACGGATGTGCGTGTGGCCACCAAAGATCATGATAGGAGTCGTCGGGTGGACGGCACGGATAGCGTTGAACACAGTGGGCCCTACAAAACGTAGAGATAGACCGTCAAGTTCTGGAAGGCAGCAGGACACAGGTAACTCACAGTTGTCGGTCTTAGCGACAGGCATGTGACTAGAGTGGAATTAGAGGAAAGTCAGAGAAGATGGCTGTTAGACATACCCGACGAGGAGGAAGAAGTCGGGCTCGTCCTTGATCGCCTCAGCAAACTGTCACACATACGAGAGTCAGCTTGCATACGCCGCTGTGACACGAAAGCGGATACGGACCCAATGCTCCTTGACCATGTCCTCCACCTTTTGCACAGTGGTGTTGTCATCGTTGCCAGTGAAGTCGAAGAGAACACCAAGCGACGTGACTTCACGGCCCCTAGGACAAGGTTCAACGATCGGCGCTGCTACACTTAAGCACAGACAACAGAACTCACTTGCGCGTCTTGAACTTCCGGAAGCGATCTACACACAGATGTGTCAAACTCAAAGTTTAAAATACCTGTACGGAAGACGAGCACTCACCACCGACAGGAACGCTGACCGAGTTGTTGTGTTTGTCAAAGACGGTGATGTTCACGTTGGACGAGAGGTAGCGCCCGCCGAGCTTCGGCGCGAAGTTGGTGTACATGTCGAGCGTGTTCTGGTAGATGTACAGTTCGTGGCTGCGAGTGGGTCAGCGACGGCAGAGGAGGCTGACAGAGGAAGGGGATACGCACTTGCCAATCGCCATGATGTCGTACGGCAGCTCGAGCATAAACTTGTTCGACTGTATTGGGTGCGTTAATAAGTCGGCGTGGGCAGAAAGAGGATCGGGGGAACTGACGTCATGCGCGTCCACACCGCCAGCCGGGAAGCCGTCGGAGAGACCCGTTCCTGTTCACGCGATTGAGTACACCGCGAGAAAGCTGACAGCTGCAGGCCCACGTACCATCGTGCAAGTCGCCAGAGTCGACCAAGAGGAGGTCGACGTCTTTTTCCTAGGGATCTCACGCGTAAGCGCGGACAGACGCCCGAAGGAGAAAGACACTTACGATCGCGAGCTGCTTCATGTGCGCGACAAACGACGAGAAGTCTCCCAGATCACCGCTGCGCGCGCCCACCCCGAGTCACTTCCTGCACTCGCGCGGCAAACGACGCGTCAAAGGGCGCGACTTACCTGTAGTTGGGTTCCGGGAAGGACGTCTTCTGGTGCCCGAGGAGCCAGCCATGGCTGTCCGTGGTATGGATGACGTTCACGTCGCCCCAGACGAGGGGGCGGCTGGGCGGGGAGAGCGCGGCCTGGGGGAAGGCGCGCTTCGCGTGGTCGTGGTCGGCGTGGTCGTGGCCGTGTTCGTCGCCGGGGCAGGCGCGCGCCGCGAGGGCGGCGAGGGAGAGGGCGAGCAACGACGTGAGCTGCATGCTGCCTTGGGGCGGTCGCGGGATGCGGGGCGTGGGCGTGGGGCAAGCGCGTCGGGGCGCGGGCGAGCGGGATGCGCGGGCTATATATGTAGACGAGCCCGGCGGTTTGGGCGGGCGGGACTGACGGCATGGCTATCGACAGGGGCGGCTGGAGAGGGCGTTGCGGTGTGCGCGCGCGGAAGTGGCAGCAGCAGCGATTGATGGGGCCGCCCTGATGCGCGTCTGCGCATCATCCTCACGGGCTGTGCCCGCTCCGCGTGGCTCGGCTGCCATATCCGGCCACTTATCGCCTCACTTATCGCACGAGCCGTCCGGCACCGACGCACCCCAGGCCAGCTGCTCCTCCTTCGCCGCCTCATGCTACGTTATTTCAGGATCGCAGCTGCCACAGAACGGTCAAAGAGCCTTGCGGGGACCCCTTGCTCGTCCACATTGACGGGCGTGGGCGTGCAGCGTGTCGCTTCTCCTCTTCGCACGTGGGTCGGGTGTCGGCCAAGGGCCGATAGCGCATGCCTGGCGTCCTAGGACTTCGCAAGCTCAACTAACGCATCAAAAGACCGAACGCCCAAACGTGCCTCGTCGTAACGAAAAAGCCGGCCTGAGATTCAATTACCCCAGCATGAGGGTCCCAGGAACGGTGGCGCAAACCTACGACCAACTGCATGGACCATGCCATGGGTAGGCGTCCAACGCTCTGCTTACAGCGAACGTTTGAATGCCATTCGCATCAAGTAACATCCTAACACGCACCTCAGCAACAGACCTCAGATCCACTGACCCATTCAGGACTGAGGAAGCTGGCTTTGTGAAGATGTTCAATAAGTCTTGCAGTAAACGAACCTTGGTCTACATGTTTTCGTCGACTATCGTTATCTGCCTGCTCTAGCCAAACGGGAATGATGTAGTCTGCCGCCCTGCCAGGGAGAGGGGGTAAACCACCACGCCGCTCTTGCCAACGCCAAGTTCAGGCTGAGATAGCTTGTCCCTTCCCATACGTCCACCCTATGCCATACATGCTGCATGGAAGATTGGAGAACGGTTAAGGCATGCGCCTGATAAAAGGAGAGTATTTTAGTAATAATCGCGCACCTGATGTGCTGAGTAGGACGAACCTTAGGCGCAGACGTAAGATACAGCCACATGTCCTGGACGCAAATGCTCTGAGAAGCTCAAAAACCTTTTCGACTACTGTAATCCAACGACGTATTGGAGTCAATTTAGTTTCCGGCCCGGCGAGTATCCTAGATCACGCATTCTCCTTACTCGCTGTGCACATCCTCTTTCAAGCTGGGTATGCACTCGTGTCAACATGGGCTGAAGGCGTTGATAGGTCCCCCAATCAACGATACAAAGTCCTACAGACGTCCCGCCATCCTAGTACTGCGAGTACCACAGCATATCTCGTCAGCGCAAGCACAAGATCAGGCACAAACGGAGCATACGCACATACACACCGCACCTGCGCTAGAGCTGCCCTATCCGTTGCTGCATCTTTTCCTTCACCGTTTGGTACGCACTGAGGAGAGTCTGCTCGTTGATGACGATATCCGTCGTGTCTGCTTTTGGTCGGCTCACGCGCGACGCGATCGTTGTCGAGTCCGTCTCAACGATGATCCTAGCAAGAGGACATAAGTCAGCCACGCAATTCGTCACTTCAGTCCCACAGCACGCGCGATTCTCTAGCCCAGCCCTCCTCGAGGCATTCCCTCCTACCCGGTACCTCGCACCAAAACGGCACGTATGAAAACATGAGGACGCACCCATCGTCGATCGTCTCGTCCAGGCAGAGTAGGACGAGGTCAAGGTTCTCAAGCACGCCGCGCTTCTCGACCTGGTTCCGGAGGAGCATGTGCACCGCGTCCGAGAACGCGATGAGCGCAGCGTGCAGCATGAGCTCGTTCTCCGCGGGGTCGCCGATGATGTAGAAGACGAGGTCGAGCGAGTGCTTGTACACCGCGAGCTGCGAATCGTACAGAATGATGTCGCCTGTGCGACCATATACGCGGTACCGCAGAATCCAGGGGAGGGTGAGCATGTAGGGTAACAGAACAGACAGGAAAGTCCGATGAGCATAGCGCAGCAGGGTATATGCGCGTAGTAGACGCACCTCCCGCCTTCTTCGTCTTTTGGAAGAGCCCCTTCTCAAACGCCCGCTGTTCTTTCAGCGTCGTGAGCTTCTTCGACTCTCCGTTCGGGTGCCCCTTCGGATGGTAGTACTTGGCGAGCACGCGGTGGCCGTCCGTGTCGATGATGAGGAACGCGGTGACGGTGTAGAGGGACAGGTTCATGCTTGGTCGTTACTGTAGGTATGAGAACGCAGAAAGAGGGATGTGCGCCGTGTTTAGGGCTCGGAGAGATGTGCGAAGGAATGGTGGACGTGGAGGGGAATGTATGACGATGTCCACTAGCGCAAGCGCGCGGACACCGTTCCCGGCGCTACGCTTCGCATCCTCGACATCCCTCATTTCCACCACCACCTCCCTTCCCACTCACACGACGGAGGGAAAGCTGCTTTCACCCCACTCTGGAAAGTTTCTCCCAGACCAGCTCACAGCATGTCATGACTGCCTTTCATCAATTTCTCGTCTCCGACACCCTCCTCGCCGCCCTCATCCCCATCATCCTCCTCGCTCTCAGCGTGCACGTCCTAGGCTCCCCCAAGGAACTCCTCGCCAACATACTGAGCAGCCCCAAAGGCCTCCTCGCTATTATCCTTGGACCTACGCGCACCCCCTCGACGCCCACATACTTCTCCGTCCGACGTGCCGCGGCATCCTACGCTCAATACGCGCGCCTCGGCGGGCGCGAGCTCACCGCGATGCGCGCGTCGTACGGCCGCATGCGCTGGGCCCACCGCAGCATCGCATACGAGCTTGGGTACCCGAAGAAGCTCACGCGGCTCGAAGAGTCCATCCGGACGAACGCGCGTGTCGCAGAGGGCGTCGCGCGGCTCGCGCGGAAGCAGTTCCCCGACGAGGTCGCCAACGAGGAGGGGATCGTTCTGCGCGAGAGGGTGGAGGGAGACCTGGGGAGGGTGCGCGAGGCGATGAAGCACTTTGTGAGGGACTGGAGCGAGGAGGGGCGCGTGGAACGGGATAGGATTTTTAGGCCGATCTTGGAGGTGTTGGGGGACGTGGAGCCCAGCGAGCGCAAGGATATGCATGTACTAGTGCCCGGCGCTGGGCTCGGAAGGCTGGCTTGGGAGATATCTCAGCTCGGTGAGTCGCTGTGCATTCCCATACCATGTTGCATCCTTATTTAGTCTACTCGTCTAGGCTTCACAACGACGGTCAACGAGCTCTCGTTCTTCATGAACCTCGCCCTCCGCTTCCTGCTCTCCGAAGACACCACTACAGCGCCGAACCAGCATGTCCTCCAGCCATATGCGAGCTGGTTCTCTCACCAACGCGCAACCGAGACGCTCTTCCGCACCGTTACCTTCCCCGACGTCGTCCCCCGGCTCAGCCCCGGATTCTCACTCGCAGAGCGCGACTTCCTCTCACTCCGCCCCCCGCCCGAGACCGACGGCTTCGACGCCATCGTTACGCTCTTCTTCATCGACACCTCTCTCAACATCATCGAGACCCTCGAGCACATACACCGCCTCCTGCGCCCAGGAGGACGATGGATCAACCTCGGCCCGCTCCTCTGGACAAGCGGAGGTGAGGCTGCGCTTGAGCTTAGCCTGGAAGAGGTGCTCGCGCTCGCAGACAAGGTCGGATTCGACGTCGAGGGCCCGGATGGCCCCCCGAGGACCGCGCGAAGGACGGTGGAGTGCGAGTATACGGCGGACAAGACGGCGATGATGAAGTGGTTATACCAGGCTGAGTTTTGTGTGGGGACGAAGAGGGCGTAAATCGTGAGTCGGATGTCCGTTCGGGGTAGCTTGTGCCTAACGTAAACCCGCTTGTTGTCAAATTTTGGCCTTGAGGCCCTTGCCGACACGCGCGCCATCAGTTATCGCTGGAAGCGATCGACGGTGCACTGCACTGCCAATAGCTGAATGGATCAGTTCAGGCTCGGGACTCGGGTGCTAGACAATATACAATATAAAGGCCGTCGATAGTGCGTGGAGTGCTCATATTCCCCCCACTCAAACTCACGCAAGTTTTGTGCAGTACCACGACGCAACGATTATGTGGCTGCTGAGCGTTGCTTGTGCAGAACTACATTTCTTCCCCTCCCCGGACGCGGTCACCGGTGGTTATGCTATCCTCTCGCACACCTGGGGCGAGGACGAGCAAACATATCAACAAATCCGCGCAATCATCGACCGCTGCACGGTCTCGGGCGAGAATCCGCGCGACCTCGTCTGTCCCAAGATCCGCAATACGTGCCTTGCCGCAGCCGAGCATGGTTATCGATGGGTGTGGATCGACACCTGCTGCATCGACAAGACGAGCAGCACAGAACTCTCCGAGGCGATCAACTCGATGTACCGCTGGTATTCGTGCGCGGAGGTCTGCTACGCGCTCCTCGAAGACGTGCCCTCCGACTGCGACCTCTCCGCGCCGGGCTCCGCCTTCCGGCGCGCGCGGTGGCACACGCGCGGATGGACGCTGCAAGAGCTCATCGCTTCCGCGGTGGTCATCTTCATGTCGCGCGACTGGGAGCCGCTCGGGGACAAGATCGCGCTCGCGCCGCTGCTCGCGCAGATCACGGGCGTCCGGCGGGACGTGCTCACGCGCGCGGTGAGCATCTCGAGCGTCAGCGTCGCGCAGCGGTTCTCGTGGGCGGCGGGGCGGAACACGACCCGCGTCGAGGACGAGGCGTACTGCCTTATGGGTATCTTCGACGTCTACATGCCGACCATCTACGGCGAGGGCCGCCGTGCGTTCGCGCGCCTGCAGCAAGAGATCATGAAGCAAACGTTCGACACGTCGCTGTTCGCGTGGGGCCAGACCTTGCCGTCGGGTATACTCAACATCTCCCCGCCAGAGAAGACGTACACGACGTACAGCATGGCTTCCGGCATGACTCAGGTTTACCTCCTCGCGCGATCGCCAGTTGCGTTCAGGGTCGGGAGCCGGTTGACCTCCTTCACTCCCGGCGCAGGGCGCCACCTACAGCCGTACCTCCCTGGCCAATGGCCTCAAAACGACGTGGGTCAACATTTGCCTGCGAAGTGTACTCGCCACTGACGTCGACACTCAGGCCACTCCCGAGAACAGTCACAAGAAGAAGTTCGGTCCCTTCGGTCACCTCGAGCTCCCCAAGTTCGTCGTCACAAGCCGCGGCGTCGAATGCCGGTTCCCTGTCTTCGATGTTGATGGCTACGTCATCGCTGTTCTCCTATGCGAGAACGCAGAAAACCATTTCGGGCTCGCCCTCCACCCGTCCGGCGTGACGCTCCAAGACCCGTCGCGGCCTACGTACCACGTCGGACTAGGCGCGCGCAAAGCGGACGGCGGGCCGGCGTTCGGGCGGCTCGCGCTGCTCGGGAACGACCTCTACAACCTCCGCTTCAACGGGCGCACCTTCCAGGCGGAATGGCGGGACGTCCTCATCGTCGACGGACCCGCCGTCAGCCGCGATGAGCTCCCCAGCGTCTGCGCACCCCTCAACTGCATCGCTTCTGTCCCGCCATTCCGCGTCCCGTACTGGCTCGTCGGACGTCTCGCCGCCCTTGGACTCAACGCCCAACCGGTGCGCTTCATCAGCAGGCCAATCAACGGTCGCCCACTCGTTGCACAGCTTGTTTTCGAGCACATCAGCGCTAGGGAGGGCCTCAGGGTCATGCTCGGGACGTGCACCGGCCAGCGAGGGGAGCAGGAACAGGAGACGCGGCACTGGGCGACGGTCTCGCTCTTGTCCCCGGCGGAGTGGCGCTTGGGCGGGAGCACAGGGCACGACTGCGCGGTGGACCATGTCGAGGAGTGGCCAGGGTGGGAGAAGGAGTTCGGTGACGGGGAGCGCGTCGCGCGCCTCTCCTTCTCGCGCTGCAAGATCACGCCAGATGCGACGCTCGTGTTGCATTTGGAGCTGACGGGGAGCGCATACGAGGGTATCCAGCGACGTTTGGGCGTGTGGCTGCCATCGCACGAGGAGCTGGTGCAGGAGGAGGAGGGCTTAGACGATCCTTACGACTTAAGCCCATCAGAGTCAGGTTCCTTCGACTAGCTATGTACAGCGTAGATGGAAATACAGTTGCCCGTGACATCGCTCGTGGAAGCAAAGAGCTTCTCTCGTGAGTGCGCCGTCAGTAGAAGGTCACGAAGCGTATCTGGTGGATTTTACGTCATTAGGCGCCTACCCGGGTCGTGCTTGTCGGGCGCGAGGCTCTCGCTCTTGACCGAACGTTCAGCGTTCAACATTCACCTCTTGCCATTATACATTGCCACTAGTTCTTCATCCCGACTCTCGAAAATAGCCCTCAGCTTTACCCGCATAGTGTGATGCTGTCACATTAGCGACTTAGCGAGCCTCAAGCCATGTTCTCCGAAAGCTCGAGACTACATCAACGACGGGAACGAAGGCGACGGCTTGGGGTATAAACAGAGTTACTGGCTCGGTGAGCGTGTCGTTTCCTCTCACACGAAGGCTCCGCAAGCGGAGTCAAGGTGCGCAGAGGATGGGAGAGTGCATGATGTACGTGTCAAGAGTAGGGTAATGATGGAGTCCTCGCCCCGGAATTTGAAACAGTCGCGAAAGGAGAGATGTCGAGATGCCACGCACGCAACCATTGTTCCCTAGCATCGCTCCCGCACGCATCTCGAGGTTCTCAAGGCTCTCAATCAATATGCATACCCCCGTTAACATTTTCATATTCACTAGCTCGACTCAACGCTGAAGCACTCATACATGTGGCTTCTCAACACTAGCCGTGCGGAACTCCACTACTTTTCTGACCCGACCGTCATCCCTGGAGGATATGCAATCCTATCGCACACGTGGGGACACGACGAGCAATCCTTCCAAGCTGTCCGCACTACCCAAGAGCAATGTGCCAAAACCGGTCAGAATCCCCGCGACCTCGTCGCCCCCAAGATCAGGGAATGCTGCATCGTTGCGGAACGGGACGGGATGGCTTGGATTTGGATTGACACATGCTGCATCAACAAAGAGAGCAGCACAGAGCTCTCTGAGGCTATCAACTCGATGTTTGCCTGGTATGTCCACTCCGATGTCTGCTACGCCTACCTCCAAGACGTGCCAGCGACCGACAAGCTTCACGAGAAAAACTCGGCGTTCCGCAAGTCGCGGTGGCATACTCGCGGATGGACGCTGCAAGAGCTTCTCGCGCCCTCTCTCGTCATGTTCCTTTCCGAGGAGTGGGAGCGACTCGGTACGAAGGAGGATCTTGCAGAGCTTTTGGAAGACATCACGGATATCCACAAAGACTACTTAACCAAGGTGTCCTCTTTGATGTCAGCCTCTATCTCCCAACGCATGGCGTGGGCCGCGAACCGCGGCACAACTCGAGTCGAAGACGAAGCCTACTGCCTTCTAGGTCTCTTTGGAATCAGCATGCCAACTCTTTACGGAGAAGGTCGCCGCGCATTCCTCCGCCTGCAGCAAGAGATCACCAAACAATCTATCGACACTACCATCTTCGCCTGGGGAGATATATACGGCGCAAAACAGCATCATATACCACCTATTTCCCTTCAAGTGATGTGGGACGAGTACCACGGGTCTCCTCATGACGAACGTTTCATCTTCGCTCCGTCGCCGAGCGAATACTATTCGGACACTGTGTACTACTCTCCCGATCTTTCTGACTCTCTTCAGCCATACTTACCCGACGATGTACGTGGATTATCCCATAGTTTCCAGCACATTTGCTCACACCCACCCTCCATTAGAATGGTGATGGCGAACACTCACCCCGAGGGGAGCGTGGTGTCGAGAAGATAGGCGGGCCTTTCGGTACCATCGAGCTGCCATACTTCGAGGCAACCAGCCGTGGCATGAAGTGCAGGTTCCCCATCATAGAAGTCGGCGACCTTCTCATCGCCGTCCTCCTTTGCGAGACAGAGGACGAGCACATCGGTCTTTTCCTCCACCCTTCCCCAGGATCCGAAACCCAGGATCCCGTGAGACGCACGTTCTACACAGGCTACGCGTTCGTCGACGATCAATCTGGCAAGGGCGGGTTATACCGTCTCGCGACGCTTGGAACCGATCTGTACAACCTCCGCTTCCGAGGGAAGACATATCAAGCGCGCTGGAGGGACATCTACATCCACGCAAATCCGCGCGACACGGACGAGTTCGACGCCGTGCGTCGCCTGCTCTTCTTCACCCCTGACACCATCCCCAACACGCCCTTCCGCGTGCCCCGCTGGCTCATCGGCTCGCTTTCCTCGCTCCGCATACCCCCTATCAACTCAGCCGAGTCCGATTCGGACGGCGAACTGAAGAGCACGTGGGTCGAGTTCGCGGACGTCGTCGAGTGCGAGGGAGTCCGGCTCTGGCTGGGATTTTCGAAGACCCCGGACGGCGACGGGCGTCTTGTACACTACGCATGGGCGGAACCGTCACGCACAGAAACCTGGAACGACGAAGATTGGGTCGCCCACAAGTGCCGAGAAGACGAGGATTGTGTCGCGGACTGGGAAGGCATGACGAAAGACTTCGGGGACTCGGAGCGGACGATCCGGCTGTCGTTTGCGCCGTGTGCGTTCTCCCCGCGAACGACGCTCGTGCTCCATGTAGAGCTGAAGGGCACGGTGTACGAGAAGATGCAGCGCGATGCGGGGCTCTTCATTCCATCACGCTCTGGACTCCTTCTCGGAGAGACTCCTGCCTCGGCAATAACTCCTGGCCAGATGAAGTTGGAGACCCGTTCGGAGACCCATCCCGAAGACGTTCCACTCGCTCACAGTGATTCTATCCCCTCCGCTCATTCTTCGACAGCGACACTAGCTCCCACCGTCACCTTGTCAGATACCCCCAAAATTACGTCAGGCCAAGACCTCCACAAAGCAGGCTCTGACGCGACGCATGCGTTAATGTCATCTACGGATCCTTCGACCTCACCGGATCAAGGACCTACCTCAGATGGTGCACTTTGGCGCGGGGTCATAGTGAGCATTCTTCGGCCTTCTCCCGAGGAGGTGGGCAGCCTAGTGCGCACGGTGGCAGTAGCGGTCGCTACGGTCGTAGCATGTCGGTTGCTTGGAATATGAGGTCAGTCTGCCTGGCATGCGCGTTATTCTACATGAACTCTAACCTTCGTCGTATCAAAAGCAGCGTCACAATCTCTGCTTGTTCGTGGTCCTCATGCAACCCCCTCATATATATAGCTAGTATGGTTGTTTTCGCATTCAATCGAGGAAACAGGCCATTCACTGGGGCGACAAAAAGCCCCAATGCGCTGTCCGACTGCCTCGGTGTTGAATGCTCCAACGGCCAGCAGCTTCAGACCTTGGAATTGCGGTAGCTGGCCTCCACTATTCCTTATGCACTTCGCATCGCGCGAGCGCGCAATGTCGTGCGGCGATCCCCAGTTCCTGTACCCACGCTCCCGCCAAGGATACGGGCGCTTAAGCTATACGCGTCGGCATCACGTGCCGTAGGCACACGCTTTATCCCTTGTCTCTTAGAAGAACTGGAACGCTTGTATTGTGTATCTGTATTAACTATGCATTAGCGGAGGGCCGCCAAAATTCTGGGCCAGGTGGGTTGCGGTGCGCTGTATGTAGTGCACACAATAATTGTGATGGATTGGGAACTTACCACGTTTAGCGCCTGGCGTGGGCTCGGTTTCCGGGCGCCACGGTCGCTGACCTCTTTTCACGGCAGGCATACAAAGATTTTTTCCGCGGGGACAGAAGCGTGACAGGCAACCGACATCCTACCTTTCCCGCGGTTTAAGCCTTTCGCGCCACATAAAAGGCTTGAAACCGCGGGAAAGGTAGGATGTCGGTTGCCTGTCACATGCATCACGTGACTTTCCCATCGACAAAAATTCCCGTATGCCCGCCGTGTTTGACTTCTACTAGCTAAACTTAGGGACGGATGTGTCCTCACTATTCCAGAAAAGCTGGCGTTCTGCATCAAAACGTGCCCAGGCTCACTTTGCTATTGGAATGAGGACGCCAATACCTATCAATTGTTCCCACCCCGCACGGCAGTACACTGCCAGTGCGCCGCAGCGATTTGACACATGCCCTTGGCCCCTAGCTGAGCTGACTAGACCGCAGCCTCTTTGCGCAGCTTCACTTCAGGATCCATTCTACCATAGCCCTTCGGTACAGGCAAATGTTCAATTGACCTCCATGTTCAACGCACTGATCATCGAGCGACGATTGTTTACAACGTAGACGACAGTGCCACAATAATGTGGTTGTTACGAACAGCTCGAGCGGAACTCCAGTATTTCCCCGATCCGTCTCGTGTTCCTGGGGGCTACGCCATCCTATCTCATACCTGGACGGAAGACGGGGAGCAATCGTTTCAACAAGTTCAGGATATTGGCCAGCGATGTCAAATCATCGGCCAAAACCCACGAGATCTCGTCTCTGAGAAGATCCGGAATTGCTGTATACAGGCTGGGCAGCTTGGTCTGGAGTGGGTCTGGATAGACTCTTGCTGCATCGACAAAACAAGTAGCACGGAGCTATCTGAGGCGATCAATTCCATGTTCAGTTGGTATGTCCTCTCCGAGGTTTGCTTCGCTTACCTCTCCGACGTCTCCTCCAACGACAACATCCGCGCGAAGCGTTCCGCCTTCAGAAAGGCTCGATGGCATACACGAGGGTGGACCTTACAAGAGCTCCTTGCACCTGCGTTCCTCGTGTTCATGTCCCGCGACTGGATACGGATTGGAACCAAGCTCGAGCTCGCCCCGCTCTTGAGCGAAATCACTCGCATCCACGAAGACTTCATATCCCGAAAGTCCTCATTCCTTACCAACGCATCGATCGCGGATCGTATGCATTGGGCGTCGAGGCGAAACACGACACGGATCGAGGACGAGGCGTACTGCCTGCTCGGACTCTCCGATATCAACATGCCCATTCTTTACGGTGAAGGTCGGCGTGCGTTTCAGCGCTTGCAATACGAACTAGTCAAGCAGACCTTCGATACCTCATTGCTGGTGTGGGGAGGCCGCTACGATTGGGAGAATGAGCCGCTCCCTGTAGCATCTCTTCAGAGGGTGCAGGCGGATTCCCACGATGCTACCAACTTCTACCGATTCTTCTTCGCACCATCACCCCGATGGTTCACTCGCTCTGGCGTAGCGTTCACCCCCGGTCTTTCGAGGAGGGATTCCAGGCAGCCCTACATGCCTAATCAGTGGCCAGAATCCGTACGTTTTCCAAAAGCGCATCATGCCATTCCACATGAGTTGACTGATAAACCTCCGCAGGTCGACGCACCGGACAAGACTAAGCAGGAAAAGGGCCCCTTTGGGGACATTCAACTCCCATCCTTCGAGGTTACGAACCACGGGATGAAGTGTCGCTTCCCCGTTGCAGACGTCGGCGGGATCACAATCGCTGTCCTCTTATGCGAGAAGAACCACCGTCACCTCGGACTACTCTTACACCCTTCTGGCGACGAGGAACTGCAGGATCCAGCTCGTAGGCTTTACTACGTCTCATGGGTGTTCAAGAGTACTTCGCTCTATAGGATCTATCGGTTTGCAGAACTCGGGGATGACCTATACAACCTCCGGTTCCGCGGCAAGACTTTCACCGCAGAGTGGCACGATATTTACATTTGCCCTGCTCCTCGTCCTCAAGACAGACCGGATCCTACTCACCGCGTTCTAAAGTTGTTACCCGACTGCTTCCCTCCAGTCCCCTTTAGGATTCCTCGGTGGCTTATTGGGACGATGATCTCTCTCGATCTCCATCCTACGTCAGGCCGCTGGACGTCTACTTGCTCTACGTGGCACTCATGGGTCGACTTTCACGGCATCATATCCTCCGGAAGCGTGCGGCTCGTGCTCGGTTTGTGCGCTCGTTCGGAGGCTAGTTCCGGCCGACGAAGTTGCCATTGGGCATGGGCGCAGCCGGGAACGGATACTAGTTGGAACGACCTCAGCTGGAGGACACGCGAGCATGACTGTGACGCGGACCACATTGAAACCTGGCCAGGGATGACGAAGACCTTCGGGGACCTTGAACGCACTATCAAGCTAACATTCGTCCCTTGCCAGTTCTCCACCGACGCGACCCTTGTGCTGGACTTGGAGCTCGGAGGGACCGTGTACGACGCCATGCAACGCCGTGCGAACATCTTCCTCCCTCCGCGTTCTACTTCTTCACCTTCCCCATTGGTCTCGTCGCAGCGTCATCCGACCTGCACCCCAGAGCAAACACGCCAATCGTTAGGCGTGTCCGGTTCGCCGCTTTCTAAATCCGTCGATTTGGATGCGGTAGGAAGAATTCGTGCTGAGCTCCTTCGACTGCAAGGAGATCTCGCTCAATTGCTCGGTAATCTGCCGCTGACAACGGCCGAAGCAACTGGCATTCCCGTCCGCGGCAATCTCAACCCTGGCTCCTCCTCAGGACGTCCGCTGGACTCGTTCGAGCTTTCTCCCCTTCATATGGCGACATTCTACGGTATCTCGACGCCCTTACCTTTGGGCACCCGACTAGAATCTGCGGTCTCTGTAACCTCGCATTCACACCATCCGACACGACAGCTGCCTGCACTATCTATCCAATGTCCCCCACAGGTCACGGTGACGTCATGGCAAGACTCTCCTACAGACATGTTCGCAGAGCGCCCCGATGGAAGGGCCAGTGGATCCTCCGCTTCTCCTTCCCCTTCACGAACATCACTTTCCCCAAGCCACAGCGCCCGGGGGTCCAATGCGAGTCAGCGGTACCAGTCCAACGGGTCGCCGGAAGCCGTCGGTCCACCTACATTCGAGCAGTTGACGCGGGCCACGCGCCGGCTGCAGATATCCTCCTCATCCGTCTCACTCCTCCCCGACGGTCCCCTGTCAGGCACCAGGTCGCGACCTCGAAGCCCGTCACCTACGTGGACCCAACTTGACGCTCCATCACCGCCGAGAAGCCCTTCGGGTCTACTCGTCGTTCCGCGGTCCCGAGCACTGAGCATTCCCGCACCGCTAGGGGCGGACTGGACTTGGGACCAAGAGCGCGGCGGCGGCGTCGGGGATGAGTTCACGCTACCGGGGTCGCGAGGATCGGGCGGTCGTCGTGGACACCGACCCGCCGAGTCCTATTAGCATGCCTCCTTTCGCCGGCCATTTAGTTCCAGTGTTGTTTTAGTAGTTGGGGAACAATCATTAGGCCCTCCTGTACCTCATCTTAATCACTCCCCGAGAACGTCATAGTGTACTTTTAACCCTGGCCCCAGCGAGGGAATACGCCACCCTAGCGCAATGCGCGTCTTTGCAGTTGCTAAGACGTCGTGGAAGCAATTGTCTCTGAACGAACAATATACATTACCGGCGCGACTTGCGTCCGGGCTAGTCCAATAGATCTAATGAGCGGCGACTATTTGCTACAGGGAGTGGCAGTGTCCGGTGTCGGGGACTCGTAAAGTACGTACACGTAGGGCGAAAGAGCGAGAGCGCGGGAGGATACATCGCGTAAGCTACAGGGATGAGTGTCATGGGTGGGTCGTAAACGGGTCCAGAGGGCGAGTCGTGAGTATGTAAGGAGGTGATGATACAAGCAGATGTCCGATATTACGAGGCGCCACGCCCGGGTGGCTGCGCATGTACAATAACGTCGAGAGCAGGAGAACAATAGCATGTAGAGTAGGGGATGGGAGAGCGGGACAACGGTCGACGAGAGGCAAGCAGCGCCGACCGGCGGCGTGCACGCTCTCGTTACGCCGACGTCGTCGTGTTGCCGAACTGGCACGGGCCGCATCCGCCCTGCGCTGCTGAGAGCGCCGTTCCGCGCGCGTCGCACGCTTGGAGCCCGCTGAGCGTGCAGAAGGACGCGGTGCCAGAGAGCTGGGTGTTGTTCGTGAGCGTGAGCGCGTCGAGGTTGGCGGGGAACTTGGAAGGGAGCGGGCTCGAGAGCGCGTTGCTATCGAGGTGCAGCTCGCGCAGGGCGGTGAAGCCAGAGAGGTCATCAGGGAGGGTGCCGCTGAGGGAAGTGGAGGAGAGATCGCTGGGGAAGAGGTCAGCCCGACACGTGTTTATGACGGTGGATGGGCACTCACAGAGTCTGAAGCGTGCGCGCTGCTGAGCTGGAGAGCAACGCGGAGATGGGGTCCGTCTGGAGCGGCTGGCTGTTGATGACCCTAGTTTGGGGTCAGAAGCTCACTCTAGGATGTATTGTAGCAGCAGAGAACTCACAAGTTTGTCAGGGGCAGGGACGTGAGCAGAGACGTCATGTCGCCCGTCATCTCCGCATTCTTGACCAGTGTGAGCGTGCTCAAGTTGGTGAGCGAACCGGAAGCGATGGAGCTAACGGCGGTGGATTCGAGGTTCAGAGTAGATAGCTCGCTCAAGGCCTTGAAGGATGTTGGGAACGCGCCAGCTATAGGAACGTAAACAACATAGCTCGTCGTCGAGTACTCTTGTTACTCACCAGGAATGTTCGTGTCGCCCACGATCTCCAAACTTGTTAGCCCCGTGAGTGCAGAGATCTCCGCCGGTATCTGGGAAGGAACGGCTGGGAAGGATAGTTGTCTACAGAGGGAAATTCAACGACAGATCCGACACAGACTAAACGAAGTACTCACATCGAGGACACGCGCCCGAAGCCATCACACCGGACTCCCGACCACGCGCAAAAGCGAACGTCCTTCGCCCATCCGCCATTCGACAGCCCCTGCTGCCCATCGCCACTGGCATCGTCAAAGATACTCCGAAGCCCACAGAACTGTATGGCGTTCGCGATTTGATCATTGTCGCCCGAAGTGCTTGAGGTGGATGAGATGTTCTGTAGGGTCGAGAGGCACGTTGAACAAGGATAGGATTCGGGGTCGTCGGGGGCATTGAGCGAGAACTGCGAAAGACACTGTTGTGCGTCTGCCGAGAGTCCGCTCGAGGATGTCGATGATGACGACGTCGACGATGACCGGGATGACAATTGTGCGACGCGGACGTTGAGGAATATCGTGTTTCCTAAGAGGAAAAGGAGGAGGGCAATGAGAGCCTTGATGAGCACCTTGCGCCATTTGTGTCGTTTGCTGTTGTGGTCTTTGCAATGGTCGCAACACTTGCGTTTCTCGATCTCCAGGGGCGGCCAAGAGCGCAGTCGCGGCTCGCTCATGGGCACCCATTCAGAGCGGCGGGTCTGTGTAGGCATTCGAATGTCGAAGAACAGCTTCGTAAAGCGGTCTCGGAAATGAGGTGTTTGTGGAGGAGTCGTCTTTCCGAGCTCGGGATCTCGGGTCACGGACTTAACGGTGGCGGTATTCGTCCAGGCCGATTGGGAGCGGGCGTGGGTTGGGCGAGGTAGGGAGTGAGTAGATGAGCGTTGTGACTCAGGAGAGAAATGGGAGGGTTCAATAGGATAGTCCGGCGGAGGGACGGTGATCGCTGGAGGCGCATGAGGGGTGGGGTTGCGATCCCAGGCGTACTTGGTGGACAAAGGAGGGTAGCGGCTCATGATGGTCGTGGTCGTAGAGAACGTGGTGGACGTTGAGGAGTGAAAGGCGAGAGACAGAAAGGTGCATTCTCCTCTTTATGTCGGGGCGCAAACTGTAGGCAGGTCGGCAAAGCGAGAGGCGGAGAACAATAGCATACGTACAATAGACCGCACCAATGCCACCTCTGAGGACGCCTACTACGGCCTTGTGTCACGAATATTGACTTCATTATAGTCACATACCGACGGCCAGAGCGCACCGTTCAGACAACGTTAATCGTTGCTGACGGTTGTCGGCTTGGGGGCGACACGATCGCAGCTACACCTGGGGGCGGAGGCAACTTCGGGCGCGGAAAGAACCTTTGAATGCTGCTTGCATGAGCACGCACTTGATGGAAGGAGGTTTTCACAGTACGAGACGTGGTTGAACGAGGTATAGCATTTAGAAGCATGGTGAGTGCAACGACGGCGACGACGAGCAAGGGTCGGTGCGCGTCGGGGACGGGGCGGACAATTGTTTGCATCTATTTGTGTTCCACCACGCGAGCGGGCGCCTAATACACCGCCAGCTGCGAGCGCCGACCTAGCGTGCTGCGACGACGACGCCAACAACTCCATCCTCCAAGACACTCCCCACGATGACCGACTTCCTGCAGCGCGAGAGCGACATCCTCGGCGACGAGTTTGGCACGCCCACCGGAGGCTCGTTTGCGACCGCTGGCGGTGACATCGACTTCGACCGTGCAGCCTCAGCCTTCCCCGAAATCTCGCTAGATGGCTCTGGCGACATCTCCGTCCCGCCCTCCGGCGCGGCCCCGCCCATGAGCGCGACCGACAGCTTCTCCTTCGATGACTTCAGCACGCCGCCGTCTCGCACAACCGAAGTCAAGGTCACTGGAGATGACGAGATCGAGAAGTTCGAGAGCGAGTTCCCGGACATTGAGGTCCCTCAGGTGAGTTACTGGCGCGCGTCACAGACACACAGAAAGATGCATATGCCAACGTTATTCTCCTAGACAATTACGTCGCCCCCGATGCAGCCACCTGTGTTTGGGCAAACTCCCACTTTCGCCCCCAAACCCGCGTACTCCTCCACACCAATCCTGAACCAGACACTCGATGAGGACGAGCCCCAAGTCATCAAGTAAGCGTATTGTTTTGGCAGTCAACCTGTTCTGTGTCTGACGGGCTTGCGAAACAGGGATTGGCGGGAAAAACAAGCCGAGGAGATCAAGGCCCGCGATGAAGCTTCGAGGGCGAAGCGGCAAGAAACCATTGGCAAGGCCGAGCGCGCAATCGACCAGTTCTACGAGGAGTATGCGGCGAAGAAGGAGCGTAGCATCCGGGAGAACAAGTGCGTCCTCCGTGTCCCTCATACCATTCACCCTGCTGACACTCGGATCATGAAGGGAGCACGAGGAGCAGTTCCTGAACGAGCTTTCGACCTCGCTGTCTCAGGGTACGACTTGGCAGCGGATCTGCGACGTCATCGAGCTCCAGAACTCGCAAAGCAAGACCATCGCGCGGACCGGCCCGAACGCGACGGACCTCACGCGGTTCAGGGAGGTGCTCCTCCGCCTGAAGCGTGAGGGTGACGCGGCGCCGGGCGCAGCAGGATACTAGGCTCGGCGGCAAAAGGATGATTAGGGTGGAGGATGGACAGTAGATGTGAGTTGTACCTAGGATTCGTATTAGTATCTTATATCCGTGTCATATGGACATTTTCGCCCTCCTGCCCAGTCACGCTGGGGCAAGGTTGGATATGATGTTACATTTTGATGACCATATGACAATTAATGCACGCCCACAACCGGAGTGATCCCGCAAGCATCGCATCCCCTTCCTCACGTCAGAACTGAACACCACCGCACATGATGGTTCCGGTGGTCATCACTGTTTGTGTCTTTTGATTTGTATGGTACGTCGAGATGGTTCTATTCACCTGTCTTTCTAACCGCATACTAGGATAGAACCCTGTGGCGCGACCATACTACGCAGGCACACAAGTGGTGTACATCAGAGCAGAGCTCCTCGTGCGAGGTCCCAGTATACAATGCCGCCGAAGAACCACTTCGCTGAAGGGTGCGATTGCAGTAATTATGGCGACTGTATCACGAGACGATGTGCTTCCGGGGACGAATGACATGACGTGCCATCCATTCATGGAAGACTTCGCGCTTCGAGCCCGTGTTCGCACCTCTCCGCGCTGCAGCAATCTCTCGCACGCACACCGCAAGGTCACGGTTCGTGATTTCCTTGGATGCCGGTGGGAATAGACTCAGGGTGCGTGTGCACTGGTATCACCGTGGATGTCGTTCTTCGCTCTAATTGGCATCTTAGTACGGCCTTCTCTTTACGTCCGCCGTGAGTCTCGCGATCGGCGTTGGGAATGTGGTACCCCCGGGTCGCGCCTCGTCAAGGGGCAGTCTACAACGCTTCCATTCGCCGTCGTACTAGGCTTTCCGAACCGGAGAGGGGGGGGGGGGTATAAATGCTCTCCGGGGAGACGGGTACATGGTTCTGAGTCCTGGCACCATGGCTTCACACCACCACCCTCTACCCAGCATAATCGACATTTCGCTGATTCCTTTCCCGAAGCTGGACAATTCGTATGGCGCCCTATTATTGGGTACGTGTGGTGGTCTTATGTGAGTATTCTTCGTTACACAGAGATTCAGCCCGTTTGATCCTGGTTTCAGCTTGTACGGGGTCATCGTGGACCAGACAGCAAGATATTTTCGCATTTACTGGAACGACCATCTTCTCAATAGAATCATCGTGAGCAGTCGTGCCTCGTCCTTTTCCGTCTTGACTCTCATGTCGGATGACCTAGGTCTTCAGCCTTTTGTGAGTCCTTGCACGTTAATCGAGCTCCGTGGATAGCTCACCACCTCTCGTTTTGGAAGATTAATCGACACAGTTCACTCAATAGCATGCGTGCACGCTTGGTAAGTCTTCCGGAGCCGTGCGGGCGCGAGTTGGGCTGATCATGACGGGTTAGTTATTCATATTTGGTCATGGGCTACTTTCAACCGGCGAGGCTCTTGGAGGGTATTTGGTTCGTCTCGTCAATGCCTTCCTGATGACGTGTCGCTCACAAAACTGGTCGTAGGTCTATTCAAGTGAGCCTTCCGCCGACAACGGTTGTTTGGCACTAATTAATATGATTGTGGGCAGATTCAACCATTCTTAGCGGTATGCTCGTCCTCCGCCATGCAGTCCTGCGTAACCGCTCACGACAGCCATGCCCAGGGACTCTCCATCATTATAGCACAAAAGTTCGTGGATCCTTATTTATATGGGGTCAGCCGCACTGACAGTAGGAACGCACAGCTTTTATGCGCGTCGGGTGTACATCAGTGCGCGTCAAAGCCTCCTCTGAAAACCGGCGCTGACGTGACTTGTAGTCAGCTCCAAGCATAGGCTCCTAGTCGCCGTCGCTGTAAGTTCGGTCGCTACCTGATCACAGAACGTTTTCTTACTAATGATTCCAGGTCTTATTGACCTTTGTCACGTTCTGTGAGTATGGTGCCATACTTGCGAGACGATTCACTGAGGCTTCTGCGCTACAGCCTTCGCTATTGGTGAGCAATGTCGCATTTAATCCGGGATTCCCAGCTGAAGAGGTTTCGGTACAAGCTGGCACCGTGATTGCGTGAGTGATGCTACCTCACGTGAACTGTCTAGTCGTGAACGTTGTATCCACAGTTTCAAGTTTCAAAGATTCACACAATACGAACGCTTCTACGCAAGTATCAATTAGCTAAAGCACTTACTTCCTTGACCGCTCATATGTCGCGTACTTCCCAGTGGATAGACTCGGCAGCATGTGCAGCAAGTGTCCTTGGTGATGCATTGACGACAACCATCCTCATCATCACGCTGAAGCGAAGCCGCACTGGATTCAAGCAGTATGTGTTCACTCTTTGATGACGTCATCACATTGTCTTACAAAGAACTAGGACAGACACCCTGTTGAATCGTCTGATCATGTACGCGGTGAACACTGGCCTGTTGACAGGGTGGGTTCCTTCCTAACTCAGATTTTCGAGGAGAGACGCGACTCACGGAGCTCTCGTCGGCATTTAGGATATGTAACACTATGGCTCTTATCACGGTGAGCATCGTCCGCGATTCTTCGTCAGCAACATGCCTGAAACATGTTGTAGGCCATTGCCGTCCCAGACACGTTCATTTGGATAGGAATCGAAATTGTCACAATCAGGCGTCAGTCGTCCTCCCCCATCATCCTCTCGCTATTGCATGACTGATGCGCCAGCAGTGTATACTAACTCCGTACTGGCTGTGTACGTACCGGGCCGGGAGCTCCTGCATACCTAATCTGACAAAAGGACAGGCTCAACTCGCGCCGTTCGATCAAGCGCTCCGGAAATATGACAGGGCCGCTCGAGCTTCAATCAACACGTCACACCACACAAACTCGCAGAGAAGGAACAGCGGCGCCCCGCGTTGACCTCGGAGCTCTGGTACGCGCTCCACAAAGACTTCTTTCTCGGCGCTGACGACACCCTCGGCAGAAATCGACCGAATACTCCAGAGGAACCGGAACGCACATCCACTTTGCTGATACGGATACCCAGTTAACGTCTTCGTCATGAAAGAGCTGGCCAGTTCAGTGAGGCGCATACGACTTGTTTTCAGCCTGAGTTCTCTTGTATCTATCTCACAATATCTACAATAACGACCTCCTCTATACGCGTGGCGTAACTGCCTCGGGAAGAACGAGCGATGTAGTACGAACCCCGAAGCGGTACGGTGCTGAATGCGTTATCTGACGTCATTCCGCCGACATTGTTAGGCCGCTCCCTCGACCCATCCTATCCCCATGCATGCGAGCGGAACGCACAGATCGAAGCTCGGAGCCAGTCAAAGTCCGTTTATCGTCCCGACCTACCGAGGAGATGCCCTCTCAGGCAAGGTATGCATTAAGCAATCTACATAGCGTCAGCTCACAGGGTTGAACCATCTTGGTTCAATTAGCTCCCCACGCCCCACTCGATTCTGCGACGATGTCATGCCGCGTATTGAGCAAGTCTCCCAACCAACCGAGTACTTGAAGCTTCTTCGCAACCACACTGCAAAGCATCTCGCAACACGGCATATGAGCTTAATCCGCGCCCCGCCCCAAGTCCGCAGCTCTCCATCCATCCAGTGATCCGGCGCGCGGCTCCTGGGCGCTTTTGCCCACGCGGACTCCGTGTGGGTCGGCACTGTCACAGCAGGCGGCGCGATGTTGTGACATTATCGGAGCTGGTATGTGGGCGTTCGTGTTTCTGTTTACGCCGCCAATGTTCATCTTGTTGCGGGCTCATTGTTTATAAAAGGCCCCCGTTTATCGTCAGACCGGCTCATATCCCAGCCTCTGCCTCTTCTGTTCCCATAAGATCCCTACTCCTACGTCGACTCAAATGCCGACAGTCACATCCGGAAAGGTCCTCGTCACAGGCGCAAATGGCTTTGTGGCAGCTTGGATTGTAAAGGAGCTTCTCGATAGAGGATACGCCGTCCGTGGCACGGTGCGCTCCGAAGCCAAGGCAGCACCGTTGAGATCGTTTTTCGGCACATACGGGGACAAGTTCGAGACCGCAATTGTCGAAGATATAACCAAGGTAAGGGATCATTGTTGTCCCACCCCTTCCCGTTTGTTGACTGGGCACAATTTAGGACGGAGCGTTCGATGAAGCAGTCAAAGGAGTCGACGCGGTCATGCACACTGCGTCGCCGGTTGTCTTCACGGAGGGTGATCCGGCTATAGTCATTGAACCTGCAGTCCGCGGGACGACCTCCATCCTCACCTCCGCACGCAAGGCCTCCAGCATCCGCCGCGTAGTGATCACGTCGTCGACCGCCGCTATCCTTACGTTCCAAGACGCCCCTCGCATATTCTCAGAGGAAGACTGGAACGAAGCCGTTCTTGAAGCAGTGCGCACGCAAGGCATCGCGGCAAACAGCACCGAGAAGTATTGCGCCAGCAAGGTGCTCGCCGAGCGCGCCGCATGGGATGTGTGGCGCGGGTGGAAGGACGGCGGCGACGTCGAATGGGACCTTGTGGCGATTAACCCGCCATGGGTGTATGGGCCGCCACTCTTGCCGGGTACGAAGCTCGAGCAGTTTAGCGAGTCCGTCATCGAATGGCACAGGACGATCGTCCTAGGAGGGCAGTCACAGATTCCTCGAGGGTGAGCATATCATTCTTACTATCCTCGCTCGTATGACTGTCACTGAACACATTTCGTCGCAGGTCGTCCTATGTCGATGTCCGGGACCTTGCGATTGCGCACGTGCTCGCGATTATTAAGCCGGACGCTGCCGGGGAGCGTATCATTGCGAGCGCCAGGGGGTTTACCTGGGACGAATGGGGTATGACGCATGCTGTTGTTCGCGCCTGGAAGTTCACTGATGGAGTTGGTTGACCCGTCTTCCTAGTAACCGCCTCGCGTCAACACTTCCCCGAGCTACCTGTGAGGAGCGAAGACCGTGATCCTCAGACTCCGACTGTTTATCACGTCGCCTACGTTCCTGACAAAGAGCAGAGACTCCTAGGAGTCAAGTTCCGTACCATAGAGGAGACGGCAAAGGATACACTGGACGAGTTCAAAGCGCGGGGTTGGCTCCCCTAGTTGTTCGCATGGGTCTGGCGGTGTAGGAATGGATAGTTCTACAATCTTGACGCATGTCGGGATCTCGGATTCTACGTTTACTACGTAGCGGCTTTATATTGAAGGTAGATCTCTAGCAAGGAATATAGCGTCCTCATTAGTCTAACATATGCGGCACAGACTAGACTGAGATCAGGTGGCAGCGAAATATACCCCAACCGTGTGTAATTGATGATAGGAACGAACTTCGATGTCACATGGAGATGAGGGAACAATGATAGACTCGTCTGCGAAGCTATGGTGGGAACTTCTCCACGGCATCTACTTAAAGAGTCGATCACAGGCCCACTGTTCCCTTAGAGGGGTACCCTAGCCCTATCCGATCCCGGCGATAGAACCCAGGCTGAGCCACTTATTCGAAGATGCCAGCAGTGACCACGGGTAAGGTCCTCGTGTCTGGTGCTAATGGCTACGTTGCATCGTGGCTTGTCAAGGAGCTACTCGATCAGGGATATACTGTTCGAGGGACTGTGCGTTCTGAAACAAAAGCAGCCCCCCTACGGTCGTTCTTCGGCAGCTATGGGGACAAGTTCGAGATTGCCATTGTTGAAGACATCACGAAGGTGAGAAGAATCCAAGACTGGTGCTCCACATCTAATTCCTAACCCCAATCCTGGAATGTAGGACGGCGCATTTGATATAGCAGTTCAAGGCATCGATGCGGTCATGCATACCGCATCCCCGGTGCGCTTCACGGATGGCGACCCCATAGATCCCGCCGTTCGCGGGACTACGTCCATCCTTGCCTCAGTGCGCCAGACTACAAGCGTTCGTCGTGTCGTCATTACGTCTTCGTGCGCTGCGGTCACCACCATACAAGAGGAACCCCGCGTTTTCTCCGAGGACGACTGGAACGACGCCGCCGTAGAGGTGGTGCGGGCGATGGGCGCGGCCGCTCACGACGCCTTCAAGTACTGCGCAAGCAAGGTGCTAGCCGAGCGCGCTGCGTGGGATATGTGGCACCGGTGGAAGGACAACGGGGAGGTCGAGTGGGATCTTGTCGTCCTCAACCCTCCATGGGTGTATGGACCGCCCCTGCTGCCAAATATCAAACTTGAGGAGACAAGCGAGTCTGTCATCGACTGGCATGGCAGAGTTGTGAAAGGGGTTCCAGATAGCAAGACCATGGCTCCGAGAGGGTTAGTGTTTCAGTTGTTTTGCCTGGCATTCATGAACTGAGGTGCCGCCATAGATCAACATATATCGACGTCCGAGACCTCGCCACTGTCCATGTCGCCTCGATCGTGAAAGCGGCTGCGGGCGGTGAACGAATCATAGCGAGCGCACATCCGTGGACTTGGGATCGTTGGGGTAAGTTTTGGCTTGACGCGTTTGGCTAGGCATTGCTCAATGCTTTCTTAGTGTATGCCGCCCATCGCCTCTTCCCGGAACTACCTGCAGGGGTCGAGGACTACGACCCAGAGGCTGCCGCATATCACATTATGTACGTGCCAGACAAGGAACAGCGATTGTTAGGAGTCAACTTCCGCACGTTGGAGGAGACGGCTAGGGATTCCTTAAATGATTTCAAGGCGCGAGGTTGGCTGTAATTGAGGTCGCGGTGGATCGTCATCTCAGTCTCTGCGGACGGTGGAAAGACTATCAGACTAGAACAACAATCTGTACAATGGGTCTACCTATATGCACATGTACTTCACGTATTCTCCTGATCCTGACCACCTGCGTCCTCCGACATCATCTCCGCCAATGTGACTATATCCCGGTTCCTCCGAGCCCGCCTGCAAATCTTCACTGTAGCGAGTACACCATCCCAAAAATCCACTTGCCCCTCCGCTGGTGATCGATAGTGCTCGCCCCACCACATGCGGTCAGCGGAGCCCATGCGGGTGAGGGACGGGAACATCCTGTCAAGGATGAACCCAAGACCGACTGCGTCGGCTGCACCTGCGTCGAGGGCGCAGTCGAACCGCAGTTCCTTCAGCGGATGATCCATGAGCGGAAAGGCCGCTGCGTCGGGGAGCGTGCCTGGGGGGTCGTTCTTGGGTACCGTGAGCATCCGCCGCGAGAAGTTGTAGGGATGCTGCATGCCCTCTGTGCCATTCCTATTCGACCCTGGTGATTCCGGATTTGGGTCAGGCGCGATATGAATGAAGGGGATGGCTAGCTTGACGAGGCTTGGGCAGCGGCGGGCAAACTCGGCGAGTGTTCGTGGGGTGACGCCGGTGGCCAGTTCCGGACGTGCCTGATCGGGTGGAGTGCAGAGGAAGGTAAGTGAAGCAAGTTTAGGCCACGCGGAGGCTATCGCGCTGTAGAAGTCGTCGGTGAGGTGGACATCGAGGGCACCGAAGTCGATGTCCACGATGATGAGCGTGCGCAACGCCAGGAGGGATTCGATAGCGTCGAGCAGGGAAGAGTTGGTGTTGTCCACGATTTCGTCAGGTTCGAGCCCGTCTATGGAGATCCGAGAGATGCGCCAGGTGAACTCTTCGAGGGCTGGGAACTGACGGGCGATGAGCTCGCACAGCGGCTGCCACTCTTCGAGCGTGAGCACCGAGCTATATTCGAGATCGTCGCCCATCTTGAGAGACAGGAGGGGCGACGAGGCGCAAGCCTCGAGAATTCTTCGCTTCAGGCTGGATTGTTCGGCATGCGAGATGTCGATGCAGTATAGCTTTTCCAAGCAGACAAACCCGGTGAAGAACAGCTGCTCGGAGTCGTCGTCCTCGGGACTCTTGATGTCCGCCACGAGCTCTTCGAGGGCTGGGAATTTGGAGAAAACGCTCATGGCTTCCATACGCACCCAACCCTGCTCGATGCACACGTAGCGTAGATGATGAAAGTTGACCATTGGGGTGAAGTACGCCGCCGGAACGTCGACGTCATGTGATAAGAACATGGTGAGGGAGTGAAGATCTGGCGCCCGTGACACGATCTCCCGGGAGATCGCTGAGCATTCGTCGATCTCAGCAAACGGGTCCGTGGCGTCAAGCGTGATATCGAGACGGTCGAGACGTTTCCACGTGAACCGTATCACGTCTTTATTGCTGGCGTCTTCCGTCCTAAAGATGAGATAGCGCAGGAATGGGAACATAGGTTGGCCGTCGATGAGAGTGTCGACATGATCCCATACTTTTGCGGGTACGACCAATTTGCCATCTTCCCGGTTGGTGAACAGTCGTACCAAGTTCCCCAATCCACGAAAGCGTTCGAGTTGAGCCAGGGGGGTGCCCCGTCCGGATAGGGTCTAATAGCGTACTTGGTTAGCGTCGCGTGGGGACGGTGCCCTCTTTTCATAGAACTCACGCAAAGAATCTTCTTTTTGTTCCCGCGGCCCGTACGACGAGAGGATATTGACGGCAGTGCCCTCAACAGGGGCATGATGGATGGAAGATGTCTCCATAGCACTTCTTCGGCGGGTCCTCTCCAGGCTTTACAAACAAGAGTGAGCGGGGCCACATCACGAGGAGAAAGCGGTACGTCCAGGAACTGAGGGACGGCATGACGGATGATAAGGAGAAGAATCTCAGGTGTGGAGAGAACGCGTTGTTGGGCCGACATTCCTATCCGTATACGAGGCTTCCGAGTGGGGAGAGTCTTCTGCGATGGTTGGAGCGGATATACGGGGTGGGGGTGTATGGGTTGGAGACGGGAAGAGCAGCAAACGATTTATATAACATCTACGGTAGAAACGCTGAGAATCAGTCGTTGGGTTTGCAGGGGCAGAATGTGAATGCCAGCAGCACCTTTGTACATCGGGTAGACAGCACATTTGTGTACTGGTTGCGCGTCACGATGGTATTGTTATGTGTCTTCGGGGTAGTTGGGGGGCCGGTTGAAAGCCACGTTGCCTGAGCTGCCTCGTGCCAGGGATATCTACTGTAACTAAACATTTACGTAATATTGGGCAAAAGAGACGTTTAGTCCCTTGCGAGGACTTGGGTGATGCCAGATTGGGGGTGCCTCTACGGTTATTGTTAGAGTACTTGTGAAAGATTTGCGAAAGACCTTCCCATCGACTGTGGCACCAGATGACCGGCTTATAGTCGGTGTTTAATAGAAACACGGACTTGCGCACCTTTTATTCTACAGAAGAAGTCGTCTTTCTGAACCGGGCATACCACAACAGAATGGGTAAGCCCAACTGCTGCCTCATAGGGATGCGCACCCGACCCCTGTACCACACTGTGTAAGCGAAAATATTACGATAGAGCAAAGTCCAACGTACAAAGCCGCTATCTCTGAGTAGGCGATCCTAAGTGGCAACAGTAAAGAACTTGTCCATAAACCAAAGTACATGGTCGTTATATCCACACCAATGGGGGCCTCATCATAGTGGGGTTGATTCGTGTTGGCGAACGTCTTAGGTCTCGAGTGGCTCCGGTCATCCCGTCTGAGGCCCATAGTCGAGTTGGAGATCGTAAAGGCCGTATCTTGTGGTCTTCATCGAGTTCGGTGGTGGAACTGATGTGAAATGGTGACGAATCGCGGCACCGCGCATTGTGGCAACGTCTGGGGCTTCAAATGCTATAACGCTGCACTCCCCGGGATTGGGTGTTGCAGCAGACTAGGCATAAAACGTACCAAAGACAGTTGTATTAGACAGCCCTACACAAGTGACGCCACTCTACTCGTAGGTACCGAACACACGGATCCCAGCCCGCCAACTCCTGAAACTACCATAGCCTATAGGTAGACCGGTCATGAGTGTCGGATAGGAGGACAACCTGATATCTTCGGCGGACGGTCGACCATCGCATCGTCTTAAGTACGAAGAGCCAGTATTTAGTGTAATCATCATCCCCCCTCTGCATCGCCTTACGACCCCTAAGCGTAACATGAGCGTGAAAGGGGAGGAGACATGTAGCATTCTGCATACACTCATGACTCACTGGGGCTTTTACCGAACGAATTGTCCCGTGGAGATTTCGGCACGCATTCTACTGCTGATGAGGTTATGCCGAGCGCATATACGAGGACATATAATGGGTGCCTGTTCCGGGTGCAGGAGGACATGCCTTGCGGACGTTGGGCGTGGAATGTGTGGCCCACTATGCAACCATTTGGCCGTCTTCTATCCGTAAGGCAACAGTCGACTTCAAGTTGGTCAGTTTGCGTACCTCTTATACCCAACGTAGCCAGTCTTAATGCTCATCACGGTAAGGCCCTCCTCCTAGAGATTGCCCTTCATGGGTCGGGAACTGGAGGCGGATGGCAGGGACTTGTTGACATGCGGTAAGGGGATTAACACCAGAGATCACGGCGCAGGCTGAGAGTGAATGCAGGTGGCAAGAAGGATACGGTCTATGGTGGACATCGGGGGAGGACGTGGTTGAAACTTGAGAAAGCTTGAGATCACAGTCCTGGGGCCGAGGTGCTGATAAATTCTATCACGTGACACGACGCCGCACCCAAGTTCAGATTATTTCGTTCGGGCATATAGCAGCCCCGGTCTTATATAACGTACATAAATTTCGTATCTGAGGTCGGCGTAGCTTACATGGTATCTAGAGTAAAGAGTATATATCGTAAAACCCCCACACAGCCGTGATCGGTCCAACGGAGAAACCTACTAGAGGCGCTGACGAGGTAGCATCCGGTCAGTAGCACTATCTAGAGACCGCTGGACTTGGGACTCGGGCCCGGGACCGAGGGGAATCCTGGGTGACGCAGAACACACGCCTATACATCCCCGCGGAATACTACGTTCGACGGCGAGGCCAGTGCGTCATGTCCTTCCTTCTTCGCATCGATGCCGGCCTCGATGTCACCGTCTCGTACCGTCGTCACCGTCGTGGTGAGGGAAATCGCCTGTGCCACATCTGGGCCTTGCGTGTGCGTGCTGACGGTATCACCGCGCGAGCTTTGGAAGATGGACGGGTAGCGGGTGCTTTGCGACGTAGAGCCAGGCGCCCAGCGGAGGGCGGAGGCCGTGACACCTGTCCCGGTGCGCGTGGACTCGTGCCCGAGGCCGAGACCGACACGGACGGTGATGAGCATGAAGGCGATCCCGTTCATCGCGGGGAGGCAGCTTGACCCGATCGCCTCCCATGGAGATCCAGAAATATAGCATGCGAGGTAGAATATAACCCAGGCGCTGCGATAGACGGGTATGATCAACATGTGCAGACAAAGGTCGCACAAAAGGCTACGTACGTCCAAAGAGTTGCACTTTCTACGAAGATAACGAGACCCTCCTGTATGTAGCAAGATAAAGTAATTAAGGAGAGTGCATCGTGTCGGGATATGGTAAGATGCCTACCATGACACGCTTGCCTGAGCCCAATACACCAGTGCGCCGCAGGCGCCTGTTGGACGACCAAATACGCCATGCGATGGCGCCTGCGCGGTGTGATTCAGTAAAAGCAGATGAACGAGAATAAAGGGAGCGCACTGGTGCAGTAGAGGTTGTCACTGACAAGCGGGGAAGAAAGTTAGTGATGTTAGACATATGCAATACGAAAAGGGATCTTTGCATACCATAACGTCATGGCGCCGGTGCTAGTGATCCAAGGCCCAACAGCGACCGTAAATATCCCTGCGCTTGAAGGAGACACAGTGAAGGCGTGAGCCATCCCACTCGCCGCAACTATATCCAGCAAGAATTTAGGGCGAGGAGATGTGATACAGCGACAGAACGACACACCTATGAGCCCAATGTTACAACATGCTGGGAATACGATCACGCGCCAGTCGTGGTTCCACACGAGCCAAACGCGGTATGTCTGGTTCCGAACGATATCAACAAATCTTAACTACATTAGATCCGCGGCAGAAAGATATGCTCACAATGACGATGTCTCCTACGATCCCGTTCACGACGAGGGCAAGAAGCCTGGCCACCTGGTTCTTCTCGTGAAGGTCGGTGAGGAATACCACTGTGGGCTGGCCACCGCCTTCCTTAACGATTCCGACTACCACACGGTTTGCAGAAATGATGGCATGCTGATCATCGTCGTCATCATCACGATTAGCGTTCAAAGCAGGGAAGCGTTCAAAGCAGGGAATACAGGTGAAGGTCAGCTTCGAAACAGATGCATATTCTGCGCTGTAAACCACTCACCGCGGTTACGCTCAGTAACAGGAGGATGTTCGCGATAATGAGGGGCGACCGACGAACGCCCAACGCGGCCATTCCCCATCGTTGTATCCGTAAGAGCGCTAGGCTGGCCGTGCTTCCCTTCGCGCCACTGAACCCGCTGGAGCTGCTCGGGGAAGCGAACGACTTGTGGTGCCGGCGAGTCAGGAGGATGAGCGAGGCGGTGGCGAGGATGAGGAAGATGCCGAAGAGCGTAAACTGAAGCAGGATCGAGATGAGGTTGGCGGTGATGAAGTCCGCCATGACTGGCAGGGAATGGAGGCAAGCTTTGAGGGTGTCGCGTTGCGCCGCAGGACGGCTAGCGGGGAAGAGGGACGAGGGAAGACCTGTCTGCCCGGTGAGTGCATCCGCCAGCCGGCAGTCTGGCCATAATATACGCACAGCCGCCGGCGGACCCGTCTCGATATCAGGTACCGAATTTAAGGTTGGAAGATTGCGGTCCGTCTTGCCAGTCTGAAGCCGATGTGGGACCGACTCGGCGCTTCATGGGAGACACGGGGAGGCACTGCGCCGCCCAGGTAACCCCTTCATCGCCATCCAGAGAGTAGATCTAAGCGATCCCGTCAGCAATGGTATTCATATACTAAGACCGTGACCACACCCACTACAGAATCACGACCGCATCCGCGATGAAATCCCAAAGGGCGCTGTTATGGTACGTCCAGCTATCGGTGCAAGAGAGGAGCAATCCCATCACGGTTCTTTGTTGGCTTGATGAACCTTGCTCTTCTGAGGACTTACGGTGTGTTTCTTGTGACCATTGCGAGAGAGAACCATCGCCCTGGGCGCATCCATCAATGTCGCTCGCTGTTGCGTTCACACAGCCCGTCAGAGGGGGTTCTGTCAAACCTTAGATGCTGAGGGAGAAACAATCACCTGACTACCGGACTTTCCCCGAGTGCTCTACAGAAGCCGGAGGTTGAGGAAGAGCTATATCGGGTGTCGTGTTGCCTTTGCATCCACCTACTTCGCCACGGTAGCGCCTCACTTGCGCCTTCTTGATATGACTATGCTGCGCCTGTCTCCAGCGAAGCATTCCGAAGTCTTCTCGCATTGCCGTCTTGGTTCACTGTCCGCGTTGCACCTTCCAAAGCATAGCCGCACGTGATAGATATAGGTCCGCGTTGTGATCCAGCGAAATACCCCAAGCCCCACGCATATACGGGAACTGCTCCTACAGGTCGCGGTCAGCTCTTCAACAGGTTTGTGAGTAGCGTGCGATCCGGATACTTTGTAGGGCAAATCATATCAGACTGAGAATCATAGTAATCAGCGAGCGGAAGAAGAGAAGACGGACATTGATCGAACCTGAAACATGTACATTATTTGGTGCAGCCACAACGAGGACGAACGTGCGTCCTAATGGTACAGACCATGGCAGGTATCACCTGAGATTTGGAACTCAAAAATGACACAAGAGAAGAAAAGCAATCAGATCGGCACATACCGTAGCCTAGCTTAGCAAGCCTACTCCTGATGCTGCAAGGCTGAGGACGAGGACGCCTCGAGTGGCTGGACGGAGCTCGTTCATTTGTTGAGCCTCTGAGTTGCCTTATATTAAGAGAGTAAGTATGTGGGAGAGAACTTGCACATATAGAATTTGCACTAAACATGCAATCGCCAAGGCGGGAAAGGAGGTAATAATTGAGCACATGCGCCCGCTCCGTTTGAGATAAGGTCTGGGAGCACTGCCCATTTCACCCGGGAGGGAAGATAAAGAAGAAGAGGTACAACATGACGGCATCCCGCAACAGTTCTCATGCCCTTATTGAGGGAGCTCGAGGGATCTCCAACGGCCTCTGGCGTTCATAAAAAGTTTACACTTACCAGGCCGTCGCTGTGAATAGCACCCAACACGGGGCTACCGTCATATCTGGGCTCAGATAGTCCCGGCCGAAGAACCCGGAGAACCACTGAGGCAATGCATTCCGGATGTATTCTGGGTCCGACTCGTCGAAACCGGGCGCTGCGGGGTCGTCGGAATGGGTGATTGAACGGAGACTTCGGCGATTCCGCCTTGAACGTTGTAAGAGGAGTAGTTTATATGGATACGTTTTAAGTCCGGCGTGCGCCTGCCGCAGAGCAGAGGGAAGAGCGAATTGGTGAGCTAGCATGCCTCGTGACTGTAGACTACCACTGGCAGGAGCTGTTGAGGTGATGATACCAGAAGCAATAGGCGCCATCAGCGGAGTACGGAAATTATTTACTGTCCGATAGGCTCCGCCTTCGGCACTCTTCGGCACTGTCATCGAGGGAGATTTGTCGAGACACTGGGTTCGCGGTTCTATATACACCTCAGTCCAAACGCCGTCTTCATAGATCGTACTCATCGTCCTCTTTCTACCTTATTCCTAGCCCGAGAGAATAAGAGAATTATGTTACGGTCAACTCAACGAAGTTTTTAGCAAGCAAGCAAGACCTAGTAGACAAGTGTGACATCCCGGGCCAATAGTAGCAAGTACTTCTATAATCTGGAACAGTGAATTGCTATCACACCTGCTCCTGAGGGCTGTGCAGCACCCCGTCCAGTGCATGAGTGCCACTGGACAGTCCAATTTGGCGCTTTTCCGTTGTACGCTGTGTCCCGCTACTATCGTCTTCAGTGTCACCCCCCGTCGAGCCTGTAGACTCCCGCTCCTGGCCTTGGACATACAACGATCCACCAGAGATAAATATTGCGTCGGAGACGGTATGTCCTCCTGTTGGCCGGTGCCCCTGCTCGCTGCGCACATATTGACGTATATTGAGCCTTGGTGCGCACCGTTGTTAGTCGAGCCGATGAGCTGACACAATTCATCCCTAGCTTCTAGGAACACTCACGCAGTAAGCACCGCGTTGACATACACTAGAGACGTTGTATTAAATCACGGTGCTAATGTGGGATTCAAGTAGGGTGACATACGCTTTCCTAGCATGAAGTTGAGAAGGAGATCGTATAGGTTGCCTTGTGCTGCAACATACTAAACAAAGACGGCCTGTCAGAGAGACGGAGAAGTGAGGTGTCACGAGGAGATGACTTGCAGAAATCAAGTCCCCAAGATCACAGAGACTGAAAAGGAAGGAATCAGCTTGACTTTATACTCTTCACAGGCACATATGAGCGCACGCTGTGAGTAAACCGGTTGATACAGTGATAACAATAAGTTTTGTGATCATGTCATCGGACCTAAAGAGAAAATGATGAGCATGTGTAAGGTGACCACGGCCACGCATGACTCCCTGCATGACGTACTTGCGAAACCCCGTCCGGCTCTTGTGAAGGTAGTAGCATAGGGCCAACCCAATAAAGAGGTCGGTCCCCACGGAGGTTGAGAGGCCGGCTATCCCGAGTTTCTGTTGTTGTCTCCGATCAATTCACTGCATTTATCAGAACATTTAGAACCTACTGTGAGAGTACGAGCCGCTACGAAATAATTGAAGAATGTGTAGCTACTCGCTAGATTAACCCGGCTCTAGCGTAGAAATGATGGTACGTCAACCTACATTCGCGCCGAGAAGACTGGTAGGGATAGAGGTTGAGTTATGCTGTCAACACGTTCTCGTTTTAATGGACGTACGGATAGTGAGGACTAGTAGTAGGATGTTGTGTATCAGATCATAACAACTGGAGAGATACGATTAGAACGAGCGTACCAAAGGTGGTTATGGCCATCACACACTACAGAAGTTATTTGAGTAATACTAGCCCGAGGTGGATACGTCACGGTCCTTACCGCAGCCACCGTCAAATATAAATTATGACTGACTAAGAGCAAGTCAGGGCGTGAGGCAGGTAACACCTCAAGAGCGATGTAACTCACGGTTGTAGAGTCGAATGGTTAAAAATCTGTTCGAAGGGGTCTGAAGTGAGAGGTACGAAGAGATAATCCATGATAGGTAGTGGCCTACGCGTTCATGATCGCGTTCGTAATCCCCTGCATCACTTCTCATCCACCTTGAACGCATAGGTATAGCGAGGAGACAGACGCACGTTTATCACCATCTGCGACTGAAGTATGTTGCGTCATGAATACTTGGCCTACACCCCGCCATCTGTGGCCGCGGAGCCAGTCCTACATACCGGGATGCTCCTGGTACAAGAGGTGAGTAACTGAGCATGAGGGAAGTAGGGCTAGTGCTTACCATACAACGGTAGTAAACAAAGAGAGCGGATTATTGAAATCCAGCACTAGATAGCTGTATACGCCGTGTAATACACAGGCTGAATGTAGGGTGTCTAGAGCGCTGTATAGGGTGTGTGTAAGGCTTGAGTGTCTTATATGATACAGGGACGTCGTACAAAAGTACAACAACCTATTCATTCCAAAGATTAAATAGCTAGCTCTCTCAAAAGCTTCATGGAACGTACAAGCGCGTGGAGTCGAGAGCTGTCGCTTTTCGCCCTCGACGAGCGAAAGTAGTGGAAAGCTTGGAGACAGTTGATACCATACAAGCTCAACAGCGACCGTAGCAGTCAGCCATAGTGGACGTCAGAGCGGCCCCAAAAGTATATATGCTCACATAGAGGAAAAAGAGGACCCAAGGAAAAGCATTCCGAGGGTCGTGTTCAGATTGACCCCGAATAGTAGCGGAGAAACCATGTTGAGGCGCGACTCTGGTTAGATCGAATAGTCAGGAGGAGTATGGGTCAGGGAGAATGCAACGCAGGAGATGGCCTTATACGGGTGAGCCAAACGAGCTCAGAAGTCAACAGACATAGGGATCGAGCTGCAGAGATGTCGAGAACCCTCCATGCACCGCGGTGGGAACCCCAAGCGAGGAACGGCTACCTGAAAGAAGACCCGTACGGAGGGCGATGAGACTTCGAACCCAAGTATGGCACCCGCGCTCACCATTGAGGCACCGTCCCTTGAATCTTCCCATATGCGTGTGAAACGAGTATAGCGTTAAGGACAACTCGGAAGGATGAATACTAAACGCAGCCTTCAATCGCAGTATCCCATCTCAATCCCTTGGATCAGAAATCGAGGCGGTAAGCTTTTTGCATCATTGTAGATAGGTCTATACTTGGCGTAATTCTGGATAGAGCAGCTTCAACCATATACGGACCCGCTATACTATCGAACGTTAACGGGTGGCTGCGGCGTAGTGCTTCTATGGGCGTCGATACGAAGACCCGAGTAATGCTCTCCCTAAACGGAGGATCTCCGGAGGTATCTATTTTCCTGGGCTCCCTGTGCGATGTTTCATCACACAGCACGTTCTCGACATCAGAAACTCTCCCTTCTTACAAGGAAACACAAGTGACGGACCTATTTGCCATACATGGACACTCCCGACCGGAGTATGGTTGCCTTAGGGCACAGACGGCGAGGGGTGGGCGGCCTTGGTCGCACAAGATTCACCGGATGCAATGTATGTTTTGGCGTACATGAGAGACATTCAGCCACAAAGCGTGTAGACACGGTGAGAGAATGGCGTTAAAATACGATAGGTCACGCTGCGCCAGGCCCGCAGTTATCGTAGCAGCCCACCCGTCGTAAGCCCTTCTAAGAAGCCGCACGGAGACCCCCCTCGATGTCCTGCCACTTCCAGAGGCTCTGACCGGGGTTGACGAGCTCGTTGTCGTTACGTGTCGAGAAATCCATGGCTCCCTCGCCAATCGCAATCCTAGAACCATGGTGTCAGGCGTCTCCATTAAGCTACCACATTACGATGACTACTCACTTCAAATAGTCGAGGAACCTCTGGGCCTGGTCAGCCGGAGATGCCTCACGGAGCGACGCGCGGACGGACTCGGCGCTGACGCTCTCGATCGGGCCCTTGGGCACGCCGCGCACACGGGAGACCGCATCCGCGACATCTTCCGTGCTCGCATTGGTGCCTGAAATGCGCACCGTCTCTGGCACGCTTGCCGCGGTGGCGGGGTCGAGCGCGAGAATGGAAAGCCGTGCGACAGCGCGCGCGATGTCGACCTGCGACGTCCAGGCGGAAGGGGTAGAAGGAGGGCCGACGATGCTGTACGCGCCCTTGGCAATGTCGAAGCCGAGCAAGGCAGCTACATGCGATGCGGCTCGGTTAGCTCATGCTACGCCGACGAAATGCTTGAGACATACCGAACTGGGTGAAGAGTAGATCAAGGAAAGCGCCGGTGTAGACTGAGATCGCTTTGGTCCGGCCCTTGAACGACTCGCGAGCGAGGGAAGCAAGCGCTTTCTTGCCCGCCCATTCTGGATGCTCGTAGCCTGGGAAGCTAATCACGTTATGGTCTCTGTACAGATAAGTGTATGCGCTTGTTAGAAACGCCAATGAAAACGTCTGAAGAACGCTCACGCTCCGAACTCCCCGAGGAAGTAAACCTTGGCATTGCTCGCGGCCACGGCGGAAATGAGCTTCTTCTTGTCGTCCTCCGAAACCTGGCCAGTCAAGGTGTTGATGATGACGTCCGCTCCAGCAAATGTTTCGGAGAAAGGCGCGTCGAAAGCCACCAGTTCCGCTCCAAGCGCAGCCAGCTGCGAGGATTTGTCGGACTTGGGGTCACGCGTGGTAACACGGACAGTGGGGAATGCGGCACGATACTCCGTGAGGAAGATCTTTGAGATATGTGAGCCTAATCGAGGGGTCAGCGATGAGCGTCGTTCCGAAGAAGTTGAGCCGCACCTAGCCAGCCAGTGCCACCGACGATGACGACAGTTGCCTTAACATTAGAGGACTCGGACATGCGGATGTGTTATGAGTGCGAGGAGGTCAGAAGGGTCTGTGGGGTCGATTGTCGTCAGACCTCCACAAGTGTGAGTTATATACTGTACCCTCGGTACAACCAATGCTTGCTCTACACTGCATTTTGACGATATGCGAGCCTAGTAGGATCCATCGCTCAGTGGCGACGGCCCACAATCCGTTTGCGCCATGATGACGTGACAGAATGCACATACGGCGAGTCTCACCTTAGGAGAGGGTAATACCGAGCCCCGCCGCCTTCGCCGTCCACGCTTGCGACACCCAGGAGTTATCCTGATGACGGTACGGCGAGCGGTGGGTCTAGACGGCGTGCGGTGGGTCCGCACGGCGCTCGGTGGGTCCGGGCTCGGCAAGGTTGGCATCGTACTGGCTATCACATCATGCCTTGTCCGGGTCAAGAGATTTGCCCCTACGCTGTATTCGCGACTTGGTACACACAAGTCCAGAGTCGTAAGTAGACGAGGCTCAAGTAGATGATGGAATCTTCAAATTGAGTAAGCATTACACCGGAAGCGCCTATATCGCGATTAGCGTCTGAAATGAGTGTCAACTTTTCACTCACCAAGCGCAACGTAGCTGGTATTCGATAACGATCCTAGCGGAGTGGAGGCGGGGAGCTTGGAGATGCCCGACTGGCCGACCCCCGACCGACCGGTGATGAGCAAGCGACGCCAAAAGGGGCGCTGCGCTGACTTGACGCTGACGCAAGCGCCAAGCTTGACAGCTGCCACATGACGCTACGCCTTTCTCGCGGAATGCTGCTTTGAAGGCTGAGTGAGGAACGGGGTGCAATAATGTTTTCTCTTTAGGTACCGTGCCAGTGTGCGCGCGGAGAATTTCCAAAAATAAGTAAAACTATCCCTCGAGCCGGGATCGAACCAGCGGCCTTGAGATACCGGAAGGTCCAGGGTAATTATCCAGTTACAGTCTCACGCTCTTCCAGCTGAGCTATCGAGGGCGATATGAAGAGGAAAAGAGTTGTTGTTATATATGTTTATCTTTGCCGACGAGAGCATTACGGGGCAACTTCGCTATCGACTCTTCTTCCGCGGCCACCAGCATCATTCTCTAGGGGCTTACAGCACTCACAGCAAATCTAGGAAGATTAATAGAAGAGTAGCGAACGATGTACCCGCCTAGGGTGGGCTAGGCAACCCTTGACGCTGTCATCCTCAGGGAACTGATCAGCACACAGTAGCGGCCGCATTATAGCCATCGCGTAAATCGTAACGTACACGCATCCTATGACAACACGCTGCCTAGGCGTTACGAATCAATCTCACTATCTCAAGAGCGTTACGGATTTGAGCTCGAAGTGCTGTTGCCTTAACCGTGGTGAGCTGGCGCGGCGTGGCAAGGTCAAGTGTCCACCGGCCCTTGAATCCGTTCACTAGCATTCTCTGCTAGCCCGCATATAGGCCCAGAGTATGTTACTGTGCTAGCTCGGCTATGCGCTACTGACATATCTGCTTTCAAGTTGTAGGCAAAGAGCAATGTGGCTTCTCAATACCGTCCGTGCGGAGCTTAGCTTGTTCCCGGGTCCCGCGGCAGTTCCAGGCGGTTATGCTATCCTGTCGCACACATGGATGGGAGAGGAACAGACGTTCCAGGAAGTCCAAGTCATTCGCACGATGTGCGCGGAGACTGGTGGCAATCCACGCGACTACGTATCGGAGAAGATCCGCAGGTGCTGCGTTCTCGCTGAAGACTACGGACACGAATGGGTTTGGATCGACTCCTGTTGCATCGACAAAACGAGTAGCACCGAGCTTTCAGAGGCGATCAACTCAATGTTTGACTGGTACGTCCTCTCAGAGATCTGTTTCGCCTACCTCGAGGATGTCCCAGCCGACGACGACATCCATTCCAAGAGATCGGCGTTTCGGCATGCGCGATGGCACAAACGAGGATGGACCCTACAAGAGCTCGTAGCCCCCACCTTCCTCGTATTCTTGTCGCGGGACTGGGCAAGGATTGGCACGAAGCTCGATCTCGCCTCGCTTCTCCGCGAAATAACGGGCATACACCCGACATATCTTACAAGAAGGCTACCTTTCCATAAAGCGTCTATCGCGGTGCGGATGTCGTGGGCATCTCGTCGGAACACGACACGCCTAGAGGACGAAGCTTACTGTCTGCTGGGTCTGTTCAATATCAAGATGTCTATTCTATATGGAGAAGGTCGCCAAGCCTTCCGACGCCTGCAAGAAGAGTTGTCAAAACAGTCTCCGGATACGACGCTCTTCTTCTGGAGCTCGGGAGACATTCATACTGAAGTCCAGAACGTCCAGTCTGCGGAACCGCTGGGCACTATATGGTCTAGTTTCAACGTCGCGTATCACGCGGATCGGTTCCTCTTCGCACCTTCTCCTCAGTCCTTTCAGTGCAGCTCCGTGGTATACACGCCTGCCCTTCCGCGAGGAGATTCAGGTATCCTACAGCCCTATATGCGATACCAGTGGTCACATCAGGTACGCACACCTGTCTCGTATATGCTGTGCCTTTCCGCATGCTCAAATCAACGTACGACCAGGGCGGTGATGCGTGCTCTATAGAGCGACAGAGATCCGGACCGTTCGGCACTATAGAGCTCCCTTCTTTCAAAATTACTCCCCACGGTGTGCGGTGCCGTTTCCCTCTTGCTGAAGTGGAAGGCATCACCATCGCCGTCCTTCTATGCCAATCTGCAGATCAACATTACGGCCTTCTTTTGCACCCCGCCCAAGAGGAAGAACTGCAAGACCCTTCTCGAAGAACCTACTATGTTTCCTGGAGCTTCAAATCATCCACGGCGATCCTTCCTTACCGCATAGCCGCGCTCGGTAACGACCTCTACAACCTCCGTTTCAGAGGAAAGCCCGTAGTCGCAACCTGGCGCGACATCAATATCCGTGCGAGCCCTCCCCTGGACAGCAGCCTTGAGCCTGCACACCTCATTCTCCGGTTCATCCCCGACTGTCTGTCCCTCGTGCCCTTCCGCGTCCCACGCTGGCTGATAGGCGTCCTCCGCTCCCTCGGCTTCTTCCCCCTCTCGTCCTACGACCCCTCCTCATCCGCATGGAACGCTGTCGTCTTCTTTGCACACACATCAGTCTTCGAAGGTGTTTGCATCGCTCTCGGACTCTGCTCGCGGCCAGAGCCCGCGTCCCGCGCGCGATCGTCTCGCGCGGCCTCTGTTGGCCCTATCACAAGAAAGCACTGGGCGCGTGCGCGGCCAATGACCGCGTCAAACTGGAACGACCTTGCTTGGACTCAACAAGCGCACAACTGCGCTACGGACCACATCGACGGATGGGGCCCCACCGGCTCGAGGACTTTCGGGGATGCCGAGCGTGCCGTGCATCAGAAAAAAAGCCGCCGGCCCGTTGCGCCACAGGGGCGGGTGTATCGCATTCCATAGCGCCGGCACACGCCTCATTGCGCGCTGTAGCCGCTATAGCACTCTATAGCACGGCACGAGGGTCTATAGCATTCTAGAGCACGGCACGAGGGTCTATAGCATTTTATTGCACCGCATAGCAGCGTGCAAGGTATGGTAGCACTTTATTGATCTTAGTGGTAACTATATTGTATTTGATTGCGGAAGGCAAGGTACTATAGCATTTGGTTGACGGTGCTCGTGCTACCTGAGAGTATCGTAGGGCACGCGATCCGAACAGTGAAAACAACTCTTATTTGTACTGTCTACTACTACTACTACAAGCATTGAGGGTGCCTGGGCGGCGGAAGCGCAGCCTGTTTCGGACACGAGCGTGTCCCGCCGGCCGTTGCGCGCGCCACTCGGGGCACCCAGGGGCGGCGATGCACTCGTTGGAGCCCGTGCGCGTGAGCCGCTCGTTCGACCCAGAGTGCTTGCGCGAGGGCCCGCGCTGCGCCGCGGCGAGCGCGGATGCGCAC
>FTLJ01000538.1:0-35351 GCA_900155495.1 Porogramme epimiltina
CGCACTCTGTAGTTACCTAGTCGTTCATGCCTACCATAGGGCTCTGCCCTCGAGGGCAATAAACACGGATACCAAAAAAAAAAAAAAAACTATTTCAACCCTCGCGCACTCGTCCACACTGTGTGGTTCGTACTTTCAATGGTGCACACGTCCTCGCCCTTAACTAATCCATTTTCAGGTCGCTCAATGTGGGTGCAATTTGATGATGTACGAGTGCCGGCATGCTTATGCTTGTCTTTACTTAGGTCATTCCAATACTCGGGGTACGTACAACACCCTATTCTTCCCCTTACTTCTGTTTAACATCGTGTTTAGGCTATCATTACATGTGGATGCCAGTCGTAAGTCGTCGGGGCCGACCACGTAGATGATAGTCACGTTCTCACGACGTCCAACAGTTTCTTCATTCGCAGATTATCCCTGAGTAATACAACGTCCCGCTGTCTCTAAATTTCCCGAAGCCTAAATCCCTCCGTAGTATCATTCAAATTTCAAATGATATCTCTCCTCTCTGTGAGTATCTATCTTGCCCTATGGGTTGGCATCTCTGAATATGAGTATATGTAGATCATATTATCCCTCGGCAAGCTAGGTACTGTCTTCTCGGTTCAGTTTGAGATCCTTCGTTCACTATTATTACCACGGTCCAACTAGCCTGCTGTACCGGTTCGTGTTTCTCGGACCACAAGAGGACATATAAGCACTGACATGATTGGGACTATCAGGGTTTGCAGTCAAAGGGTGGGATAGCGGTCTCATTTCGTATAGTAAATCAGTGAGCTGACCAAAGTCTCATTCCTACAGATTCATCACCAGATCAACAGATTTCATAATTTCCCATCCCGTGAGGGCTGAATACTTGCGATAATAGGTGGTGGACTGGCTTACCTCCCATCAGACATTCACTATATACGCCACCGTATTCTCCGCACTAGTAGATCTGACACTTTCAGTATCCATGATCATCGTCCTCCGTGCTAGCAGAGCGGAGAACCAGAGGTGCGCCGAATATATTCTCATCTTCCAATAGCCCTCTGCAACTTTTAACTGATGGCGTAGGGACGATTCATCGACAAATTTGCTTATTCTATATGGAGTAAACACTGGTACGTTCTTTATTTCTCTATTTCTCTGCTGATATCTTTGCTAACCACAGCGGGAACCCTAGGGCTGCTTAATCTGTAGGTTGAGCTTACCTATTCTCAGCTTACCGTATGCTCAAGTAAATCTCCTTCATTCTCCTCAGTATTCTTGACATTGTGGGTCTGATCCTCGTATGTGTGCATGTGACATAGTGGGAATTGCTCGATTAGTTACATAGTTTACAGATACTTGGAGTTCGCCACACCCTTTGGTGGACAATTGTATACTTGGTGTCTGTTAGAGGTACGACATTCTCCCTTAATCACGCTTCACTTGCTCATATGTCGCTCTCTATAGTCGAGACGAATAGCCTCCTCAGCGTGTAAGAAATCATCGCCCCCACATGGACTCTACACTCACAAGCGCACATCAGGCTTAATTCTCGCGTGCTCGTCATCAGTGGCAACATGGATATCGTAGACTCCGGTAGATTTGGGAGACATGTCATCGCTCGCGCTAGTCGCATGGCCCGGGCTGAGCGCTGGGATGTCCCACAGGTACATCGTTGCAATCCGTATCAAGTCTCACGCCCAACTCATGCAATACTCTAGATATCTGCGGAGAAGACCCCTGAGTTCATAGATATTAGGGTCACGACAGACGTCGAAAACGACCAGACCGCGTCCGGCTCAACCACGTACACAGCTGATATGAATGGGAAGATTAGCAGTTGAAGAGACCCCATATGGAGAGGCGAGACATATCAATCAGTCTTCGTACTGTCCCTCCTGCCTCACTCTTCTCCCGGATACGAAGCACGTACACTACGTACACGTCGGAGCGCGCAAGTAGAGTGTATGTACATCCACTGAGATGTCTTCTTGAGTTATACGTGTGCATTTCCACCGCAAGCTATACGGCTTATTACCTCTAATTATTGCCCAACCGCTAGTATCTATCCGTTGCGTCTATGCAGTTGTTTTCCCACTGTCTTGAATGTGATTACATACAGCCCCTCAGTACACCATAGATACGTAACGAACATTTTATGCAAGATGGCGGTCGAAAGGATCTTGAAAGATAAATATTGTCCTGTTATAATCACGAGTGACGCTACGAGACCGTGAACGGCGTCCCCACAGAGCGTGAAATATGGAGCCCAAGCCATCGCAGCCTACGCCGATTCCACCCCCGATGTGTCTCCAAACGCAGGGTAATTGCTTTTGTACTTCTTGTGAAGCTCAATATCCTCTTGTGTCTTCTGTGGACGTATAATCAGCTACATACATTCCTTACATGAGCCACGCGTAATGTGTCAATATGTGAAAGAACACCCATGCACGAATGTGACAGTGGTTGAAAGCGTGAAATGCCGTGTAGTACGGAGGACGAAGAAACATTATATGCTTACCACCGGCGTCTCGGCAATTCTAGCAGCATCGCCAGACCCTCCTCGAGACGAGTTACCGGATAAGGCCACAACGGTTGTAGAAAGGGTCGTCGAGATGTTAAAGCTGTGCATCCCAGACCATGTCGAGCCCCTCCCTGAGCGATCAGTTTGCCTAAGAGACTCCCGAGAGTTCAGCCTGGAAAGGTACCAACAAGTTAGTTTTGGGTTGCAAATGGGGTAAATGGATCCTGACGCTGCGTAGACAGAGCTCGAATACACTTTAAAATTTCCAATTCGGTCATCGTCGAAAATGTTACTTAGCAGAAAGAGGACATACGCTTGGAAGAAACTATATAAATTCCGATGTAGACAAAGTTTCCCCTAGATGAATACGCCTATGTAGATAGACGTTGTGATTATATTCAAGCCATCTAGGGAGTACTAGGCTTACTGTAACGGCAGAAGCGAGATTTGTAAGGCTACAAAATTGTTAGATTGCCAGAGGGGGTGTAACAACGGAGGAACCTGCCTGGTTATAAGCCCTAACCAGAAGAGATGGTTGGTGAGCTGCGGGGCGATGAGCCGAACACCTTAAATGGCTTACCTGTACTGACACTGTATAGAATGAGCAAATCTATGAGAGTGTCGGTGCTACCCACCTAGTTAATAACACCTCTTACAAGTAGCCTGCAGTATGACGTACTGCTTGAAACCTGTTCTCCCCTTGTGTAGGAAATATATCAAGGAACACGCCAAGGTGGTGTCGGTTAACACTCGTAGGCCCAGGGCCGTGAATATGATCCACTTCTCAAACGATCAGCGACGACGGTAGTAGGGCCCCCTCCGGAGCTGTACTCACATCACTATGCTCCTGGAATCGCGCAAAGGTCACGTCGAGAAATCTGAGCATTATGATCAGTATAACGTAATGAGAATGATTCCACGGAGTCACAGAACGTACACACGCACTACCGCGGCTGAGTAGAACAGGCTGAGTTGCGACAACATTATGTATGATGCTCAATATACGCACTTAAACAAAATGCTACGGCATTTATGCCGGACGTGGGGAACTAAATAAGCTACGGGCGGAATACAGAAGAAGAATTACTCACCCATTTCAGCAATGATCATGGTAATCTGCGACAGGACTTGTGGTAAGCGTGTATATCAGAGTATGGGCCAAAAATGTCGTACCAACACCGCTGTAAGTCCATGTTTACGGCCGGACACTGAGCGATGTGAGATTTGGGCGTGGCCATCTGGAAGAGAGTACTGACCAATGTGAACGCGTCGCGCAAGAAAGCTGCAAGTACCACATCAGCCTGTGTTCTACAGCTTCCGAGTTTGTGGAATCCTCACACGTGAGTGACGACCGAGGTAGCACCCTGCTCTCCGACAAGTGTAAGATTAGTCTGTGATATCACGGCTTCTAGGGAACACTTGCTGTGATAGCCACTATCAACTGTGAGAAACATCAGCTTCTGTAGATAACATGCGGAGGAGTACACCTGCTCTGAGAGACCTAGACAGACCTCAGCATGGATGTAGAAATACAAGAGGTCCACGTACCAGACACCGCTCTCCAAAGTCTGAGGGCGGAAATAGTTTGATACCATGTAGTAGTAACTGGAATTGTTTTCCAATAAGATCAGTCGCCTAGTAGCCCCTAGCGTCCGGACGTACCACATGTGAATCGCCATGATCTCGTGGACAACGTCAAGAATGCTGGTTATCCAATCAGCCGAAGAAATCATATGAGGAAGCGTCTCAACCAGTACCAGAGACCTATTACCTGGTGCACAGCGTAAGTTACAGAGCGCTTCACATGGATAGCTCGTTCACTTACAGTGGTCGTTATGAACAAGGTTTCTGAGCTGTAAGTCGTGAAATATCGATATGTCTGATGTATAGAAAGCCCAAATAGCCTGCGTCGGTTACGTCAAAGTTGTGCAAACGTGAACATGGAATATTTTCCTACATCGAAGTCAAAGCACTGCCAATCAGGAGAGCTCCGAGAGTATTGTCAAGGGGAGGAAGGGCGGGTAGGGACTCCGCCATGTTACTTCGTACCTCCTAGCAGGCGGATGGTGATAGTTCGACAAAGTGAGCATCAAAGGGTCTTCTGCAACATGCGAAAACACCTACAAGCCTATGCAAGCCCAGGGGCGTCCACAAGATGACGTCGTATAGGTGCACTTGACGTGGCGGGGAGAAGTAAGCGTCCCACTCTACAGCAGCGGCAGCTGTTGACGAACCCCTTATAGATGTTGATAGTGGTGGTGAGGTGTATTTCTGCTGATGCCAACAGCGCCCGTAGGGTATTGTAGGTGCAATACATGACTAGAAGGCGTCCGCTTAGCTGTTCAGAATTCGGATGCGTATTCCGCCACTGATTAAATATATTACGTAAATAGCTCACCCTACAGTTATGTCATGTCCCATCATTCGTGTCACCAGGATCGATACTACGGCCGAGAAGGACACAAGCTTTGAAGATATGGAGATTATCATATAATAGCTCACAATCCTGATAATACCACTCCCCGGTGAATCCTCAAAAACACTACTGGACCTCCTTGAGAGGGATCAATCTGCCCTTCGGAGCTTTCATCGTCCGTGGGATGTCCTAATGAGGATTGGGGATCGGTTATTGAGCGAGGCGCTGCATAGCCGCCTGAACCCTTCGAGAAGCGGTCGAAGCACTCTAAAGAGGCGCATCCACCGCCCACCCTCACGATCAGTCACTTTCATCAGTGGGTTCCCGCCCGAGGGCGCGTTTATGGATACTGAAACATCATCCGAGTTGAAGGAGCGCGAGAAGCGGCTTTGGAATCACACACACGCATAATTTTTGTCTCCCTGACATAATAACAAGGTATACCCTCAGGTGGTCACCTGTCCTAAGCACTGCGAACGGACTTCACTATAGATGAGATCACTCGACCGTTCGACATAACTTACGTGATACTGTACAAAAGCTCCCAAGAAGTCCGGTGATGCTTGAAAGCTGCGCGTCACACCCAGAGCACTCTTCTATACCGCTGCAGCAATACCACGAAATGCACCCGGGCGGTCCTTCATCTCGAAGTTCTCGCCCTCGGCTTCCGACCCTGTGCCATGAGACCTCTCGACATCAGCGGAGGACCCTTCGGAGGTACCCCCACCGGGACGCGCGATCTTGATATCGATAACAGACTGCATCGGGAGAGGTCATCAGCACATCAGATTCGGCTAGGTTTTATCGAAGGAAGCATTGGAGCAAGGTCCCCGAGCGGCGGGACGAAGCAGCTCCGCCGAGGAGGCTCACCTGGGGCATACGCATGCGCTGTACCTTCAAAGGTGCGCTTCCCATTACACCACTCATGCCGAACGTGCCGAACTCGTCCGAGCGCGAGGCCTCCTTGAGAGACGAGCGGGAATTGAGCCTATAGGAGAGGTTCAGATACTATGCGTGAAGGGGATCACACATGACGGCACGTACACCGCCAATACAGAGTTCAAGTATGCTATGAATACGTCCTTGTGAGAGGCTGTATCCCAATCATGGTACGAAAGAGACTTACACTTCGTAGTTGGCATCCCGAGAGCAATATAAACCATATTCTTGGGCTGGACCACAGCCTGGGAGTGAAAGACCTGGTCAGCATCAAGGCAAGCATTGGCGATGGTGATTCCTCAGAGACACACCAGAATGACGCAAAGAAGGCTTAGGGTGCTGGGGGGCCCCATGTACCCATGTAAGTCCATGTGCGTACTTAGAGGGGGGAAGATATGTACCTCGTAAGCAACCCTACGGAGCGTTGTGGTCCGTGAGTTATTGCTCGGTGTGCAAGAAGTAGGGAGGCTTACCGGTGTTGATGGTATACACGATGAGAACGTTGAGCATTGAGTCGGTACTGCCGCATTGACGTTGAAGAAATCTCTCCTTAAGCCTCCTTGAAGGTATCTAAGCACTCACCGCCTGAATCCGGTTCTACTTTTGCGAAGGAACAGGATAAGAGTAGTAGTGAGGGTAACGTCCGTAGCGAGCGCGAATGCGAATGCTCCAGAAGTGAGCCACTGAGCAGTGAGCACTGGCGTCAACACTTATTTGGGAGAGTACTAGCATGTCAGTGATGACTGACCGTCCAGTCTTCCCATTTTAAGAATGTCGGCTGGATAAACCTATGTCGTGTAGTGAGATGTTAAGTTCGTGATCGACAGAACTGACACTCACGACTCTGCAGATGCGGCTGTGACACAACTCAGTCTGTGTGCAATACGTGTTGACCTATACCACACGATACTTACCCATTGCAAACCCTGAGCGCGCCCCATCACACGTGTCAACTTCTGCAACTACGCGAATGCTCGCAGTAACGCACCAAGTGCGCCGACCATAAGGATCCCCTGCCATACTATAAGCTAGACGCTGTCGAGGTTACACGAGACACTCACTGCAAGCGCTGCAATGTACTTGAGCCTTCCACCAACTAGCAGGATGCTTGCATCAGTAGGCATCACGATATAGAGGAAAATGCTATAACGTACGCATATATACGCGCCGGGCATAGAAACTGGGGGGGAGGGGGGGGGGTTAATGAGAAATCACAGTAGCATGCCTATTACTCAGTTACGCACGCTTGACCGAGAATGATGACGACGCTCTGTTATACGCCAATCAGGAGTTTTTATAAGCCGAGAGGACATAAGAGACTCACAGAGCATGGTACTATGAGCTGCAGTGGCAAAATATAAGTATTGCGGCAGGAGTCAATGAAAACGAAAGGCATACTCGAATAGACCTAGAGAACTACTACGTGAGTACAATGAGCGCAGAGAGACCTAGTACTCTCACCAGACACCAAATTGTAGGGCAGGCGGATTGAAGTAGTTCTCCACAAGGTAGAAGTAACTGTGAGAGTGCGTAAGATACCACCTTTGGCATCAAACCTGTGCGACCCCACACATACCATGTATGCATACAAATAACAGTATGCAGAGTGTCGACAACACTTGCGTGCACCGGATGAGAAACACTGCTCCTCGTACAAAGTGACTCTACCTACAACAGAACAATTACCTGATATACGATTCAGTGACATTCCGGCGCGTGTGTCCACAAAATACTGCGTACCATCGTCCTCAAGAGCCGAAGATCTTCCCTGTAAAGAAGGAAGTATCTATATGTCTGATGAACGGACAACCCATAGAGCCTAGGTAGCTAAAACATGAGCTGGAAACAGAGCTGCGTGGATGAAAACTCACATAAGTCCTAGGAATGTCCCAAGTAGGAGGGCGCCAAAGGTACTCTTGAGGGAAGGTACCGCAGGTAGTATGGGCGCCACCCCGATGGGGCTGCCGCCTATTCCCGTGGTGTTCGCTGCAGGAGATGCCGACATCAAGCGTCCCTTCGAAGGTCACACACACTCGCGCGGAAGTCGAGCATGAGACGTATTTATATGAGGGCGTAGGAAGTAAGGTTGAGCGAAGCTGTTGTTTCCAGTGGTGATATGTGAACGATCAATATCAGATTTCCAAAGATTGAGATGGGCCACCTACTCAACGTCGGACCCAAGGATTGCTGCTCGCTCGACGCGGGCATTCATCGCTCCCGAATACAGCCGCTCCCGAATACAGCCGCTGCAGGGATGCGCATCAACGGCAGTCTCGCATGCTCTAAAATCTTTAGAAGTGCACCTGAGGGTGTACGTGGACCTCACGGTAGTCTCATGGCTCGACTCCGAGCTCGCAGCATCACAACCTCGGCGGCGCGCCGTCCGTCAAGGAAAGTGATGGCACTCCTGACCGATGGAAGGATTGCTATCCCGCGCCCATGCAGCATTGGTTGCTCAACAATCTTTGGGCGGCGGTAGCTATCCCAGCCTGTGTCACTCTGGGTTATGATTCATGAGATGCGCCGAGGGATTCCGATGCAAAGTCTTCCATTTAGTTCTGGTGCGCAGATACGAAGGCTACGCGGGCCGCATGCGCAGAGAGACTTGGCCGCATGTACAAGGTTGCGGGGACACAAGGCAGAGTACAAGGATCGCAGCTTCCCGGCCCCAAAATTCCGAGGTGATAGGCGCCCGCAGAGGCGCGCAGGCGGATGATTCCAATACCGGCCGTGCCCAGACCGCATTATGTAATCAGATGGGTCTCAAATTAGGCGCCGATTCTCTGCCCCACCGCCACGTCGCCATCTGTGCGATTGGCGCCGGTTATGTCTGTTTCCTTCCGCAGCGCCAGCCCCGGAATAGCACAGAGTTCAGTCTGCAAAGGCTAGCAGTCGAAGGTTATATTTGAGGCATTCGCAATCCACCCTATCATCCCACGCGGGTGGGACGTTGCTAGCACTGAAATATCTTGCATTGTGAACCATGTGGCCCCATCGCGCCCGGGATGATGACCGCCTGAAGTTCTCCGAGGTGGCCAGCAATTTTCCAAGGCCGGTGAGCACCTTTTCCACCGTTTCAAGCTCCGTTACAGCTATGCTCCATACCCCCGTAGATGCCCGTGATAGGAGAACGAGGACATGGACTTCTAGTACTACCCCCGGGGCCTCCGCTGAAAGTCGGCATTCAGGAGCTTCGAGATGCAGGTCCGCGTGGCGGAAAATTCCAAAGTGTAGCCTTTGTGGGTCCATCCTGCGCCGCCCGTTCCCGCCCTCTAGTCTCATGGTACCTCGGTTGACTACCGTGTGATCGCAGTACAAGGGCCTATCGCCCAAGAGGTCCAACTGGTCCTGTTCCGCACAGTCGATCTTGGACGCCGTCTCTAGACCGTGCTCGGGACTTGCGCTTCCAAGGAGACGCGTACACGACGCACACACAAAAGCCGCGAGCCGACCGGACCTCCGTTCACCCCGTTACGTGCACCGATAATGTAGGGCGTTGAGATGGCCGCTGCTTCATCTCAGTCCAAGCGGTGAGTGTCCTCTCAAGGGCTGACGTTTGTTCTGGAAATCTGATCAGACCATTTATCAAGCGGTGCTTAGCATTCCACGACTCAGATGACAGAGCGGAGCAAATACCGAACTCGCCGCGTGTGCCGCTTCCATGGCTTCTTACCGCGATCCCTTTTGTTTACCTCTTACCATCTGGACAGAGTCATCATCGTGCTAGTGATGAGGCAAGTGATAAGGCTCATTAGTGGCTCCATCAAGCTTAGATATCGCACAGGAAAAATTATCTGCGCTGATATCTGTACTGCTAGTATACTCGATGTACCGTCAGTAACAGACCTATAATGACGACGCCTCACAACAGACCCCTATCAAGCGCTGAACTTGTGGGTGCGGCTAGGGGGCGTCCGGTAGCATCTAAGCTTCGAAGCACACTGCTTCGACGCCCTCCATCTGGTGACTATAGGGGCGCTCTTCAAGGCAAGATCCCCCAGTTCCCCGTCCCGCCATCGCGAACTCAACATTTCGCGTTTCTCCCGTAACTCAATACAAACCTCCCACTGAAGCGGGCCCATCGACCATGGACGTGACGTCTTCCGGACTTCCTCTCGTGGTTCCCGTCCCGCTGGCGCCAACATTCGGTGCAATGTTTCTCGGGACGATCGTTGGCTTCACGTACGTGCTTGATGTCAGAATGTGCCCACGCTCCACGCTCATTGACTGTTCTGAAACAAAGGCTATACGGGTCCACGGTTCACCAAACGTACCGTTATCTCCGGCTGTATTGGACAGACGTACCGGGGCTCAAACTTACTGTAAGTCTTTTAACGTTTGCTTGATTTCTGCACCTTACTGACAATGTGGCGCGGCCAGGTCCTTATTCTATTGTAAGGTTTTCCGCCTACTGCCTTCGCAAAAGCGCCTCATGCCTTTTCTACAGCGCTGCTGACACCTTTCACTCAATCATTTGCTTACATCTATGGTAGTAACCGCACGTCCTTGGATGTGTCTCCACTGATGCCACCTATCCTCATAGTTACTTCTACTTTGTACAACACTACGCCGACCCCCAAGCACTCGAAGTCGGCCTTTGGTAAGCCTTCCTATTACATATCATACACATACCTGTCTCATTTCTAATAGGTCTCTGCGTGTTGGTGTTCTTTCTCAATGAGAGTTTGGCTCCTAATGTCTCGCCATACCAGCTCTCCATCCCAGCATCAGTGAGCCATCTCCCTTATCAAGTATATACGACGTTCTAACTGTGTGTTCACCCTTCATTCTCTGCGCAGGAACTCGTCGTCATTTTATCCCAAGGGTGAGTTCCTGCCGTTTCAATTGTACCCAGCGCTGAAATTGACGTGTCTTCGTAGGTTCTTCGCGAGGCGTGTATATCTTTGTACGTCATGCATTCAAGAGGGTATTATTCGTAGCTAATCTGATAAATCGAATCAAGTGGGGTCATGGTACTCCGTGTTTGCGGCACTCGCAGTAAGTATCCTTTTATATTCTTTCGTTCAGCGATTCCGAGTCATACCTGCGCACAGGGCTTTCCGATCCTTGGGTCCCTCGGTGAGTCTTTCGACATTTCTTCCAATGACTACTGTCCTTACTGTCTTCACAGGGTTCTCTATTGGTAAGCCTTCGGTCTGGTTATGCGGGTTATTCTAGTCCTTACCCAAAACAACCCAGCCGCCACAATAGAGACGTTTAAGCAAGTTACATTCTTGCGATGGCAAGAATACAGCGTGAGTCGTGATGCTCGTTCCTAGCACGAAATGGCCCCTAACACATGTTTCCTGCGTCCCGAAAGTGGATTCCCTCAGCAGCCTTCGCATGCGCGTTTGCTGCGGATGTTCTCCTGACGGGAAGCCTAGTAACATTCCTGCTACGGAGTCAGACCGGAGTTCGGCGGTGAGTTGTTGTTTCCTTCTCCGAAGGCTGCCTCGATTAATGACTCCGGATCCGACAATAGTACCGACTCCATGTTAAAGCTGCTCATAGTGTACACTATCAACACGGGTGCGTGTGTCTATTTCTCATTTACAATATATATGTACCCATCACTTCGTCGTACACCTTTCAGGGCTATTAACGAGGTAACCTGAAATATCGTCAACTGCCCAGATGCGTTTCTGACCTCAACCGCTAGCTCCATGTGCTTGCTCTTCCTTATATTTGTATGACCCTCTTTTCACTACGCTTCTCTGACATTGCCATTGATTCTCTTTAAGTCGTTCCTCCGCCCAGATGACCTCATCCACTCCGCCCTCAGTATACCAGCGACCAAATGTAAGTTCTCCCCGAATGACACACCGAAGCACATATTCATAACAACCCTTGCACCTGCAGCCTACGCGATTTCTGTCCTCGCCGTGTACGCCCTCGTCTCTTTCCCTCCGCCCTTCTCCCACTCTTCTCTGACCCCCTTTTCTCCAGCTTAAATGCCCGCCGGTCGCTCAAAGACCGCTCGGAGCGCATAGACACCTCCGCCTTTGGCACGTTCGGCATGAGCGCGCGCGACGGCGACGGCGGCGGCGCCAGCACCGTGCGCTTCCGCCGCCCGAGCCGCACGTCCACCGCGGGCCCCTCGCGCGCACACTCCGCCATCGCCGTGCCACCCACTGCCGCGCGCCCATTCTCGGCCTCAAGTAGTGCCGGGTGGGTGGGGGCGGAGGACGAGGACGAAGAAGAGGCCCTGGGCGAGGAGATGCGCGTCTTTGCGGCGGGGCTGCGGAAGACCCGTGGAGGCGCGGCAGGTGTGCGGGCAGAGAAGGTGGCGAGCGAGGAGGGATCTATCTAGCGGGCGCCGCGGCATGCCCTGACCATGACCTGATGGACAGCTCCACAGGAACTTGGAACGCTTATACTCGCATGCCGGTACTTCGCTATGATACATTAGAGTCACGTCCGGATGGAATGATCATCGTGTCTGTGGTCATGTTTGAACCCCTCACTCGTAGAAATCGTGAATGTTTCCCATTAGACGCCGTCTTACCACAGGTGTAGTACGATTTCTCACTCCAGTTGAGATTGAGCGACAGCAAGTGCATCCACGAAGATAGGGTTAAGCCGTTCATTAAAGCATCGCAAGTACACATTCCCCGCCACCTCAACTACGCTCTACGATAATCTCGGAACTTAGCCCGCTTGCCAGGCGCTCCAAAAAACCTAATACATGCTCGCGCAGATCCAAACACCAAGCCTCCAATGGCCTTAGATGATCCTTGACCCGTAATCGCTCAAGAAGCAGCCCCGCAGGCCAGTAATATCACCGCTTGGAACAACTGATTTGTTCAAAACGATGATACTACCTGCCCGCGCTCTGCAGGAGAACGGCGTCCAGAAGGCTCGCTCGCACGCTTGGTCCGGGGGGGTAGTATCACCGCGTCGAACAACTTGTGTTCAAAACGATGATACTGACCGCCCAGCCACACCGGTGATTGCGAGCGAGCCTCCCGGGCGTGCAGCCATGCTGCTTAACGTGGAGCGCGCTGCGGCATGTACTCAGCAGATGGACCAGGAAAAAGATGGACAGATGGACGTAGCACACCGCGGAGCTCGGACGCAGCTTGACAAGAAAGACAAGCGTCTTTGTGGTGGCGCGTATAGGATGATGTCTACCCCAGGTTACAGGGACGCGGATACGGGTATCGCGTATCCTCTGAAGGCGAGAGGTCTATGAATATACAACTTCAATGATTAGGTCTCATCTCATGGGTGATATAGTATAACCAACCTTGAATGTATGAGACCGATGGGAAACTGCGTCAAAATTCGCATAGCCTGGCGACGTGGCGGGAAATGTGGCGAAACGCCAACGGCGAGGCGCACTGTAGCATACGTTATTAATCGTTGTATGATGGATACCATCGCAGCGGATTACAGAACATACGTTTACTCCATGATGAAGTATTCGGTATCTGTGTATATGCGGTCTCGCCAGTGTTGAATGCGACTAGAGGTGAGCTGTCATTGGTGAGAACGGGCGATGTGAGCGGAGAGGCTCCATGACGAATCACCCCCTTACCTAGAACCCCTAACTTTGAATCTCGTCGGTACATCTAATTCAGTTGCTAGTAGGGAAGAAGAGGAAGGGGTCGGGTGGCCGTTTGTGAAAGGTGCAGAGGCCGAAGAGGGAGAGGTGCCGTCGCTTATAAATTGATTCCCACACAGCCCAGTTTGTGACTCCGTCACCGCATCTCATCCGCCACGCTCCCTCCTCGAGTCCGCCAATATCACCTTGAGCTCCACGTAGAATTGCCCCTCTTGTCCAGCTCTGTGCATCTTCTACGCGTGCACTCCGAAAAAAAACCTCCAACGATCATCGATATCATCGCAGACCATCGATAGTACGCAGCCGTGTTCAAGAAGCCCAAGCGCCTTCGTCCGACATCGGAACGAAGGTGTACTCGGGTACTCGGCGGGATCATTCGCCGGCTGCGGGAGTTCGCTCAGCACCCACCCGCACGCGCCAGGAAGACTGGTACCACCTCCTGACTGCCGAATATCCTCAAAGATGTCCCATACGCTCCTCAGCGCACCCGGATCTTGACGTGCGCGCTCTTCCCTTCTTTCTTTTGTCCATCCAGGCATCCCGCGTAAAGAATAATACCCCCGGGCGCGCACGCCAGGCGTCGAGCCCATGCGCCCGCAGATACCCGCAGCGCTGGTACTCCCTCCTATACAGGGCGCGCGCACATCACTACCCAGGGAAATGGAATTGGGGCGTTGACAAGCTCCCACCGCGCCCGTGTGCGCCCACACTTCCCCCGGGCCGGCGTTCCGCCCGCCCCTCAGGCCTCCCCTCGCGCCCGCGGACGCGCCCATGATGTGGTTTTGTGGGCGCCCCTCCGCGCGGTCGCCCAGACATAATTGCCGCCGCGGCGTTACACGCGCAGATCACATGCGCATGCCTCCGCGAGCCGTCGCTAACGCGCGGGACGATCCTCCCCGCCACCGCACGTCCTCGGGCGGCTTCCCTCCGACGCGCGTCGGCGCCCGCACGCCTTCGCGAACCCCGCCGGCGCGGTGCGGAAGCACATTCGCCCAGCGCGCTCCTCCTCGCTCGCGCGGACGCTCCGTCGCCACGCGCCCCCGCCTCGCGGCGCGATACCGTGCAGGGGCTGCGTGGCGTGACGCTCGACGTCGGTTAACCTCCCGATGCCCCACTCCCAGATGCTGCGTCCCAGGACGCCGCGCACCTGGGACAGGGCACGCTACTCCCATGGGCGGAGCTGCCACCGCGGCAGCGCGGGATGCCGAACAACCGCCGCGCGCGCCCCGCGCGGAGCGGCGCGTGCTGGGAACCCCAGGGCGGTGTCGCTGGAGCAACTCCGGGGCGCCTTCTAGCCGTGCCACCGTCGCGATCTGTTCTTCTCAACGACCCTAGAACCCTAGGATCCCGCCGCCCGAGATGCGCCCCCCAACAGCTCCCCGACGCCGCAGCTCCTAGCGCTGGCGCGGACGCGTTACGAGACCAAGAAGGCACGCTACGCCGGCGGCGAGAGCGCACGCCGCAAACCCATACCCCCGGAACGGGTTGTCTTGCGCGATGGCGTGATTGATGTGTGCGTTTGTGGGTGCGCCGCGCCGTCGCCGCTCCCGCGGCGGCACTCGGGGAGTCCGCACGCCCCTGGGATCAGTGCAGTGTAAGCGACTACGATCATCGCCGCCGGGGCGAGGTTCGAGGGAGCACGAGGACAAAACGGGGGTATCCAGAGGGTATAGGCATCAAATTCGACAAACGAGACCATATGCGAATGCGAGCGTCTGTGAGCCGGGGCTATAGTTCCAATGGTCCATGCAGGGAAGATCCAGTATGTATACGAGTCCCAGATTATGTACACACTTATCATACACATAGCAAGCGAGGGGCACAGCGATAAGCCTGGTCACAGCGGATATGCATTCATAGTGAGACAGAGAGCGATGGCCAAACAGGTAAAGACGGAGGGTGGACATTCACAAGCGCAAAATGGGAACACAGGGTCGTGGTTTGTGTCGCAGGTGGGAGTCGGAGTAGTTGCAGAACTAAGCGTTCGCGGGCTTTTCGCCTGCCGCCTCGTCCGCCTCGGAGCTCGTAGTCGAGCCCTTCTGCTGGCCTTGGAGGCCGAATCGGTTGTCTGTCGCGGTATGCATCGCGATCTCCTTGAGCAGGAACACCGAGAGGAGCCCGCCGCCCGCGATGCCCGTCATGACCTTCCACACGGTGGCCATCGACGATGCAAACGCGACCCGGACCTCCGTCCGGAGCGGCTCCTCGAGCTGAGGGATGACGGGGATCGCCGCGTATGCGATCTCAATGCCCTGCGGGAATCGTGCGGTAAACGCGGCCGGGAGCTTGCCCTTGAGCTCGTTCTGGAGGATTGTGGCCGCGATGGTTACGCCCCACGTCTGATGTGTCCGCTCAGCTCGGTCTGTATCTGCTCAGTAAGATGCAACAACTAACCTGGGCGAATGTCCGAAGGAAGTTCTGGAATGCGAGGGCAGCGGCGAAACGATGAACTGGAATCGAAGCAAGGACTGGGAAGACGGTTGCCGACCACTACAGCGCGCGAAATTAGCACTACAGCAACGAGACGCCACTGACGACCTACGATGATTCCGATACCGGCGGCGGTGATGATCTGGAAGCCTGCCCACATGCCCGTCGACGAGTCAGCCTTCAGGAGTGTGAACAGTCCGAAGCCGATGAGCATCAGGATCCAGCCCGCATAGTTGGCGGGCAAGTATCTTCCCCGCTTCTTCACAATACCGCCAGTCAGGAATGACACCGGAGCACAAATGAGCGTAGTAGCGAGGAGGTTGACACTAGAGCGGATAGGGCTCGCATCCATGCAAGCCTGGAAGTACACAGGGAGATAGACTGTAGCGTTGAACGAGCGTCAGCAATGCGGGTACAGCCGGTGGGCATGCCACTTACACATCGTAGTCATAGTGACAATGCCGTGGAAGAAGGTGGCTATGTACCTGAAGAAGCGTCAGTGGACGAAGAAGATTCACAATGGCCCGGACTGACCCGCTGACAGCAGTGCGGCTCTTCATAACGTCCAAAGGCGTGGTCGGCTCGATCGGGACTGTCCACTCGTAGGCAAAGAACAACAAAATGAGTACAAGGCCGACGATGAGCGGCGCCAGGACGTGCGCGGAGTTCCACGGGAAGCGAATGCCACCCCAGGTGAGAGCGATGAGAGCCAGTGTCGTGCCTGCGATGATAATGAAGTTACCACTGTCGACGTTGTCAGGGGATGTTCGTGGTGGAGATAGAGTGCGCCACGTACACCCAGTCTACACGGGACAGCTTCTCCATGATTGACCCCTCTGGAGTTCGGACGCGCAGGAAGATGGCGACAAGTACAAAGGAGATCCCCGCCAGAGGAAGGTTCAAGTCTGTGCGTTGCAACGCGGTTGAGTTCGAGGCGCTGCGCGCACCGAATGATTGTCACTCACAGAACAACCAACGCCAGGTAGCATCTTGCGCGAGCGAACCGGCCTAGCAGAGCGCATGTGGGGATAGGGGTCATGCCAAAAGTACTGATGAACTCACAATAGATGGCCCAATCGCTCCCGCCAGAGCCCACACAAGAATTAGGAGACCTTGGTAGGTTCCGCGCTCGGCCAAAGACACCAAGTCCCCCAAAATGATAGACCCAAGGTTGACAATGGCGCCGCCACCGACACCTTGCACAGCTATACGAAGAGTTGTGAGCGCTACCGCACGCATACAGTCAAGGAAAGGCGGACGCACTGCGAGCCGCGATGAGCCAGTTCATGTTCTGCGCCGCGCCCGCCAACGCACTCCCGATGAGGAAAATAGCGATGGATATGAGCATGATGGGGCGACGACCGAAGACGTCCGCGAGACGTCCGGAAAAGGGGAGGATGGCCGTGCTGGCAAGGCCGTAAGCGGCTCCTATCCAGACGAAGTTATCGCCGCCATTGAGGTCCTGGGTGATGGTCGGGACCGCAGTTGACACTGCGGTGAGGTCGAGGGCACTGAGGAAGTTGGCGACGACGACGGCGATGAAGGAGAGCCAGAATGCAGAACCTTTGCCGGGGGCCTCGGGAGGCGGGGAGGGTGAAGCGGAGGACATGGGGGAGAGAACGAGAGACGGGCGTTAGTGGGGACGAGGAATGCCCGGGGACGAAAGGGCGGAAAACGGATGGGAAGGGCGCGCGGCGCCAGAAGGGCCGCGGGAGCATATAACGACAGGCAGCCGAAAGACGAGCACGGAAAGCACGGGGCTAGACGAGATTTCCGTGCAACAGAGACGCACCGGGCTACGGCGCTGTGGATCGAAACCCCCGGATGCGGTGTCCGTCCGTCCGTGCATACTCCATCACATCTCGAACTACGCCAACGAGCGACCGTCCCCCGGCAGCAGCTCATCCGTGATAGCACGTGCCCATGCGTGGGGCTGCAGGTGATGCACCTTCCCTCCGACAGGCGGAGGAGGGCTGCCGAGGTGATAATTGTGACGGGGCGCACCTACAGAGAGCACGAGAGCCCCTGTGCCCCTCAGAGTTCGGGCGGCGTTCCCTATACATTCCGGAAAACCGGATACTGCGATCTGACGGCGTCTGGATGTGGGAGACAGCGCATGCGCACTATACACGCTTCACAGAAATGCGAGTGGAAAAGTGGGAAGACAAGGAAAATACGCAGACCAGGACAGCGAGCTGCACACCCGGTGCAGCTGGCAGCCCGTGAGAAAAATATGACATAAGCAACCTCCCATTGGCACCTTTTGCCGGACTAGCGTATGAGTCACCACGACTGCCGCCGGGGCCTCGCTCGCCCCCAGCAGTATCCAGCATGAGTGCTCATGTGCGCGCCGACATTCAGCATACACCAGGAGAACTTCCCAGTACGAATAAGCTATGATGAGCAACCTACAGCATGCGAGGCTTGCAACGTTTGTGCAGCCGGCGGTGCCATGTTGTGGCTCCTAAATGAACAGCCCATGCAGCTTACTCGGATACCACAGGGTTCAAGGCATCGCCCTCAGCGGCACTACGTAGGGCATACGCTGCCATCCCTTCAAAATAAAGTCCAACACTCGGACTTACCATCGGTGAGACATAATTCTCCTCATCAGCGTTTTGAATCTTATTCGACCGTGCTAACGCCCACTCTCTGATCCTAGCGGCGGTGCGCTGACCGAGCTTCCAAGGCCCCATCCTACCTCCTGTCTACCTCGACCTTACGTCTAGATGGTGCCCTCAAGGACCACACACAGTGCTAGCGATGAACAACGCCGACGCTTCTTCCCCATCACAGTGGGTCCACGGAAAAAGCGTAGCCCGCCTGTGCTCGCCCCGACTCCCACGATGCGCGCAGAGCATCCACAATCCTATCGCAAAAGCCACCGCCGGACCGCCCAGCTGCAATCACCTGCCCGCGTGCTCTTACCGCACCGCTCGTTTTACATCGCGCCCTAACGGCTGTGCGCGCACGCGCCCGGAAGGATCGAGGGGGATCGTGCGTTAGATCTGTGTTCCGTGATGGGTGCGCACCGCCGTTTCTTTCATGTCCCCTCTGGCCGGCGACTGAACCTCTCTGTCTTGCGCTCGCCTTTAAGGATCCGGTGCGCGGGAGGCGAGAGCGCTCGGACACCAACGGAACCACCCTCCACCATAATGGCCTCGACCCCCTCTTCTCTGGCCGCGAACCCCCTCGTTCCGCGCTCCCCAGACGATCCCACATTAGCCAACACTTTCGGGGCCTGGCTAATATGCGCAAGCGTCGGTGCTATGTATGCTAGTCACATCCCTTCCCGGACTCCTACTGACCATGTCGTAGGCTTTTCGGCTTGACGACGCACCAGACATATCGATACTTTCGTCTGTATCCGTCTGACGCCCTCACGTTGAAAATATTAGTGAGTCTTCCAATTGTCCTCCTTGGACAACGCTGACATCCGCCACAGGCTGCATCGCTGCTGTGCGTATGTGCCTTGACGGCGCCCTGCACTCGTGCTTAACACAACCCTACAGTGTGCTGGATACTCTGCATACTATTTCCAATATTCATTTGTGGTACGTCCGCGATAGCCCATGCTCACTTTCTGTCTTTTTTTGACGTTCCGAAAAGCTATTACTATCTTGTCATAAATTATTTGCGTCCTCAGGCCCTTGGTTCAGGTGTATGGTGAGCCCATCCTTCTTGTGGATTGACGTGAGAGTTCTGAAACCTTCTTAGGTCGCTTCGGGTAAGCGGGTCAAACTTTGAGTCTATCCCAAAGTATAACGCCCCGCCTCATCCACACAGCTCTCAATCACAGAAACGGTGCGCCTTGTTCTTGCAAGCCACTTCATGTAAACTCACATTTCTCCTAGGCTCTCGTCATGCTCCTATCTCACGCGTACGCTCATGTCCTACGTACATTGCCTGGCCTATCATTAACCTGTTCTTATCAGATTCTTTGTCAAACGAATCTTCCTCCGTATGTCCCTTTTCCCTCGGACACAGGTTATAACTGACGAAACATCATAGTAAGCGGCCGTCGTCTATATCCAGTCGTCGTCATCGTAAGTGAAGAACTTTGAAGAGTTAGATTCACCACTTACGACCGGATGTAGGGCACGCTGATGTTGTCAGAGATGGGTCAGTTGTTGGCATTCGTACCTTCCCTCAAATAGTACTCACTACATAATCCTAACGGTGCGATACTACTGCAGGCTTAGCATTAGGTATGCACCCTCTTGCGAGTTCTCCGACTGTCGCTAACGTGGTCCTCCAACAGCTGTGACCATCATGACGTTAGTTGCCAGAACCCGTTCATTACGCCCATGTTGATAAAACTTTCCGTATAGATTCGTGTTGGTCACGTTCGCAGCGTTTAAGAAGTACATGGTGCGTTCTCAAACTCCGCGCCCAAGAGACCCGAGGCTCAACACGCCTTCAGTGGTTGATTTGGTTGATGTTGATCAACGCCGTCCTGTTGGACCTGCTCGTTACGACGCTGCTCATCTACTTCTTGTGGAAGAGCAGGACTGGGTTCAAAAGGTATGAGCGGTGCATTTAGAATTTGCAATCACAACTGATGCTGTTGGCACCAATTTCTTTAGAACGGACTCAACGCTAGATGTTCTTATGGTTTACACCATCAATACCGGTGCGTCATCTTGCGAAGGGGGATGTATGCCAACTGCTGCTCACTCATCCCGCACAGGTCTTTCAACCAGGTGATTATCTACTCCGTGGCCACAGCACTACGTCTTCTGATACTTGCGACATCAGCCTACTCACGATCCCTGCTATGATATGTGTAAGTTGCCGCGAGCCTTATCCCCCCCCCTAGCGCTCACAAAGGAAACTTCCAGTCTATTACGATGCCCGATAACCTGCTCTGGAGCGCGATTTACGTCATTGCTTCAAAGAGTGAGTCGCATTCCTTTGCATATAATGCTCGCGCTAACTCACGGAACGTCAGTGTACGCAAACTCACTCCTCGCCGTGTACGTACCCTCCTGCTTCCCCGCACCCACCCCTGCATGCTGACACCCCACCTCGCCTTAGACTCAACTCCCGCCGGTCCATCGTCGACAAGGGAATGGAGGGCTTCGAGACCGGCTCGTTCGGCCTCCAGGTCGTCAACGCGCGTGCCGACCTCCGCCGGCTCGACTGGAAGGCCCCTGTGCTCCGCCGCGGCGCTGGCGGCGGCGGCGCGGATAGTGGCGGGAGCGGCGACCCGCGCGGCTCGCCAGGCTCCTCAGCAGACCCACCCAAGGTGAGCAGCCATTCTTCCCCCATCCCCCATTCCCCTATCCCCAACCACATACGCGCCTCCCCCGTTCCCCAACTGCAACGAACCCCACTACCCACTTCCCACCTCGAATTCCCCATGTGCCCCCTCCCACCTTCCGTTCCGCGCTCACGCTCGCGCTGCGGCAGGTCCCAGACAAGGTCATTGACGTGTGCGTCGCCACAGAGACTATCGTGGATATCTCCCCACGCGCCCCCGTGGCAGGGCGCGCAGGCGGGCGCGCCCTCGGCGGCCACCCCTACGCCGACGCAGACTCAGACGCTGCCTCGCTCTGAGTCCGCCACGGCCGAGTGGGCCCCCGCGCAGGACGCGTCGTGGTGGGAGGCGCGGTGACGCCCGCGCGCACATCGGGGCCGAACGGGGCGGGGCGCGCGGGGCGGGCATCGGCGGGGCCCATCATCGGGGCCGACGCGGGGGCGGCTCGCACGTGGCTCGCTCGAACAGGGTCCGATGACGCACGGAGCATACGGGACGAGGGGCGGGGGCGAACAAGCGGCGAACAACGTGGACATGCGGGCCACCTGGACAGATGTCGGGGTTCCCCGACGTGCGCGGGGCAGCGGGACACTCGTGTAACACTCATTACCTGTACAAGCCCTCCTTCCGTTTCCCTCCCGGAGACAGCCCTTCGCGCCGCCCGCGCCCAGCTGCGGGGGCGTCGGTGTGCCAGCGTGTGCGCTGCGGTCGTCCTCGGCGTGCCCACGTACCCCCGTGTTGCCCATGATCGCAGTGCGAGCGGGCTCCGGTGCGTAGACACGGTGGTGGCGGCGCCGTCGCCCAGCTGCCAGCATAAGTGTTGACGAGCCCACGTTGGCTGTGAAGGTGCCTTCTCGGGCAAAGGGCGCCGGATGCCTGATTAGTAGCCGGATGCGTCCTCCGATGCCGACCGCGCAGGCTCTCATCATCGATGAACGTGTCCGGTCGGCCTACAGGTACACGTGAAACCGACATTTTTCCTATCGCGCGTGCGCATGTCGACGCCGACGCCGACGCCGACGTCGACGCCTCTGCTCAGGGAGGCTCGATGGTGGGACTGGCGTATCACGGGGTAACTGTACGAGATGGTGCCGGTTCGAAGCTGGCAGGGTGTGAAGCTAACAACCATTCATGAACTAGGGCGGGAATCCGATAGACAGGTATGGCGGGTAGAGTGTGCTAAACAGAATACAGATCACTAATGGACAATAAGGAACGTAAAAATAGAGCCCAAACGAGCGAACATTCGGCCCGAACCAATATCCTTCGAGCCACAAGGCCAAGAGTCGACAAACAGAGAGCGAGGGCAACTATATCTGTAGAGAGTACAATGGAGACGTAGGTAGCTGCAAAACCTATAACGTACAATAACGATGGCGACCATAGGCTCGGTCGTGCAGGCGGAGAGAGAGCGGCGCCACGCCATAAACCTTCTCAGTCACACTGGGCGCGGGACGAACGTCAGCTTGCACTCCCTCGACGCCGGGCGGACCGCCTGTCCAGCACAGACAGATGCGTCAGTACACGAAACTGCGCGCAGACGGCGAGCGGTACTCACGAACGCGTCTCTGGGTGCCATCGTCTCCTCATTCGTCTCGCGCGCGTCGGCGACGAGGTCAAAGTTGAGCACGAGCGCCGCCAGTGTCGCGCGGAACACGAGCTGCGCCTGGTAGCGCCCCGGACACGCACGCGTCCCGGCTCCGAACGGGATCAAGTACTGGCCCATCCTAGTGTGCGCGCCAAGAAGAGATGGGGTGTCAGCGCTCGGGGCTCAGGGTTCTGACGATGTGGTCGCGGGGAGGCGGGGGTACGGGGATACAAAGGCGACGGGGAAGCGATGGTTGTCGAGAAGCGCAAGAAGGGCACAACGGGGAAGATTGAAGGCAGACGTACCTTGCCAGCCGCTCCATCTCCTTCTTGTTCTCGTTGCCGAGCGGCCCCGGAAGCCAGCGCTCGGGGTCAAAGAACTCGGGGTTGGGGAATACGTCCGGATCGCGGTGCATGCTCCATGCCTGGGTGCCGACGACCGTACCTGGCGGGAGTGAGTGGCCCATGATGTCGAACGGGTCCAGCGCCACTCCAGGCGCGTGCGCTTCGCTCTGTAGGGGCACGACCCGCTCAAGGAGTGACGAGACGGCACCGTACATCCTGAAACCTGCCAGGCACAACGAACGGGCGCGTCAGACGCAGATGGACCGCGTAGCCAAATGTGGGCGCACCCTCATTAATGAAGGCTGTGAGGTAAGGTTGCTTAAGGAGTACGGTGTGATCTGGGATCGTCCGCCGTTCCGGGATGACCTCATCCAGTTCGTGCCTGAGTCTTTGCACGACATCTGGACGTCGGCTGAGCTCCCAGAGCATGAATCCGAATGTGGAGCTAGACGTATCGACACCGGCGACGCTGCATGCAAATGTCAAGAGACAAATTAGGATATTTGGACGAGTGGACGTACAGATGAGACATGCACTCTGATACGATGTCTTGCTCTGGTAACGCATCACCTGAACTTGAGGAGCGTTGAGTGAGCATTCGTAACATGAGCGGTGTCGGCCCATCAATATCTTCGAGATGAACATCAGTCGGTGCCTCCGCGCGGATGTCGCGGAGACGCTTGCGAACAAACTGACCGAAAATCAGAAGCTGCAGTCATCACAAGGACTGAAGTACCTACTGCCGCAAGAACGTTGTCGGAATGGTATAGTTCACGCCATCTGGGATGAGGAATGTATGCAAGTAGCTTCCATAGGCCATCTGGCATGACACTGCGCTGGTTGTAGGAATGGCAACGTCAGATGGTTGCGCAGGGGGGAAGCACCAAGAACTGACCAAAATCGCTCGAATGGGGAAGTCGCGAACTGCAGAGCAAATGGGGTCTTCAACATGCAACGCCCATCTCTCAATCGCCAGGGGTTCGAGACCAAAGACGGTTTGACTGATCACGTCGACTAGCAGATGGCGCAGGAGGTGGATAGAGTCTATAGATGGACGATCGGATATCTCTAACGCCTTCCCAACATCCAAAACGATTTCATTGAGTACGAGCGTCGGGCCCGAGGAAACGCACGCTCACCTCCACAAGACGAATGACGGAGTCGTTAATATCCGCCTGGAACCGGGATATGTGAGAGAGGGAGTAGTGTGCTGCGTAGGTCTTGCGCCGCATGGTGTGCTCCATCTCGGTGAGCGAGGTCATGCTACCCGAAAAGCGCATAAACACACGCATATAGTCACTGCGGATAATGTGGCTGCTCACGAATGATCGTGGTCGTCTCTGTTCCGTGTCCATCAGTCAAGGGGTATGTGTGTGACATGCAAGAGAAACGCACGCTATGAGAGCTTTGTAGAACGTACTCTTGTGCAGCTTATTGACGCAATATACGCTCTTCATGGCATCACGGTCACAGAAGACCACCCTCCTCGGACCGACCCTGACGATTGGACCGTATTTCTCGAAGAGCGCGTGGAGGGTGTTGCATTGGATGAATTGTGCGGCGTGCAACAGCAACCATATGTCGGATACGGCAGCGTACCAGGGCCCGGGTATACCAGCGAGGGGGGAGACGTAGAGATTATATACCATTGCCGCGACTTGGTAGACGACGAAGAGCCCGATTGCCGGAAGGAATAAGCCCGCATCTATCCCAGATAGAAGGTTGTACGCAACCATGTTTGCGGGGATGTCTAGAGTAGAGAGTGGAGGGGGGACGTCAGCCACGAAGGCCCCGGAGGAACTGGGGAAAGCAAAGAGAAGAGGCGGCCGAGAAGCGCCCAGCTTGTGGACGCAAGGGGCAGGCGTGTGATCATCATGGCTCCGAAATGCTTTCCGGTCGGCCGTGCGGGCGTGCTGGACTTTGATATCTCCACGATCGACGGCAGCGACATGTAATTGTCCCGGCAACGAACTCTACAGGGTCGTCCCTCGCCCCCTGAAGCCACTCGTGCCTGTCATCTCAGGTCATTGTCCGAGTGCTGAACGGCGTCAGCATTCCGAGAATGGATGCATTAGATACCGCAGCGGCGGCTCTGGCACGGAGACTGAGCTGCATTGCATCTTCGACGTGTGGAAGGCTCCCTTCGCGACGGACAGAACATCGGTCACGACGGTTGTGCGCCTCTGCCGCCTTCGGCCGCACACTTCCCCTTGCACTAGTGACGGGCTCTGTTCTCCGCCGGCACATCTCCGTCTTTGGATGGTAAGGGCCTGGAACCAGAAAACACAACGCCATCTAGGGCTGAGAAGGCGATGCGGTGGTCCCGGGAAGAGGGGAATCTCGAGGGGCAGGGATATCCGACTCTTCGCCAACACCCCAGGGCCATCTAGACGCTTCACAGAAACTCTCATGACCAAAACGCACGACACTAAGCCCAAGCTCTCTGTGCTCCAGCAAACACTAAGCCGGAATTGTGGCCCGGTGCGAGAAAGAAGATGAAGATGGAGCAAAGACGCACACACACCTGAGATCATCCTGCGACCGCACCGGGAAGTCCAACTGCGGCTGTTGTGAATGTTTTCACGTGGGTTGTGTGTACTTGATCTTCCATCCATCTTAAGAGATGCATTGGAGGCCCTTCGGAGCATCTGGGTAGAGGAGCAGCCGGGATGAGCATGAGGGTCTCGAGGCAGGCAAATTGCTCGGGCTGAATGTGGGGAGCCTGTCGGGAGGATTCGCAAGATTTGGCATGGTGATTGACGGGGTCTTGGCAGACGGTTCGACGAATGCGAGTGGAACCATTATTATCGCAGACAGACAGGACAGCGAGAGCAGAGAAATTCGACGAGGGGCAGATGAGTGGCAGCTGCGGACAGCTTGCACGCCGTGGTGAGGAGTCACGTGATTGATGGGCGGCTGCTCAAATTCCTTGTGCCAGCCGCCTTCCAAGCAACCCTACCCACCATCCTCTCCCCCATTCCCCACAGACGCCATTTGGTTACTTCTAGTTGCCACTGTGCTAATACTCAGAAACAGCTCTGGGGCGTCCTACCGCCAGTACGTCGCTCCGTGCCTGCATAAAATCCCAATGATTGCTTAAGGCAGACCCTCCTCCTTCCAAAGGAAAGATGACGAGCATGCGACATAGATAATCATGCCTCGTCACTTACTGCACGGGGTGAGCCTATACACGACTACGCAACCCGTCTCCTGTACTACCCCGGTTCCCAGCAACTCCACCTGCCGATAGTGACCTCCAAAACTCGCTTATCTTTCGGTAACAAGCTTTCTACTCCGCACCCTGTCGACCACATGTCTCCACGCAAACGCGCCCGCGGTGAATTCTACACATAATTCACATCTACTACTAAGCAATCCCACAGAGCACCCACAATCTCGTACGTCTCCATACCACACGCTACATCCCGTGCTCATTTTAGTTTTCAGCCTCAGCACCCGGACACCATTCTTCCATAAATATCACCCCGTGAGGTTGGTTTAGTGCCGCAGTCTCCATTCTCGTGAACTTTTGCGGCCCGTGGAACGTCGTTGGCATCGGTGTTCCGAATCCGGGTCCCAAGTGAACAAAAGGGTGAGTGCCTCATTCATGCGCCCTCCAGAGGCATCTTTGACACAAGCCTCAAAGACACCGCCCCTCCTGCGTTGAACGCTTGCCGAGGCTACAGCATATCATTTCCCACGTAGGGGCATATCGGATTGCCCCTCGTTGGGGAAAAATTGCGTGTATTATGATACCAATGGAGCATCGCCCCATAGTGGTGCTACGTCTGGCAATTAACTCCGTATTTGTCATTCCTTCGGCCTTCCTCATGATTTCATCATGCGCAGCTGACGAGATGAGACTGTGTCCTCGGTTGCAATGTGCCTTCGAAGGCGAGCCGTGAGGATATGTGTAAGTGTCGCTGCACTCTCCATCATAATTCGTATGAGCAAACATATTCTTGGAGCCTGCACTAGTGGGCTACTTATCGCATGCCGCGGGAGGATTGTGGCCAATACACCCGGTAGACGCAATCCGATCAATCGACGCAGTTATTCTATTGTACATGGGCATACTTTCACATAGCTCTTCCGGCAACGATCTTCTGAGTACTAGACCGCTTCTGCAATGCCATGCACCTTCTTCGTTGCTTCATCATCGATAGCTACCGTAGCTATATTGTCGGAAATGAAGCTCTTACAAGCACGCAGGTCTCCAGACCCATTTGGGTTGAACCATAGCACCTGCTCCGTGCTGGTTCCCACCTTGCTCGGATCCTGCCTGTACGAGCTCCCTGACGTCTCTGTTCCAAAAGTATTGGTCCCCAATTTGCTGTTCTCCGCGACACGCCAGCTGAGCATCCCGTTTGAAGCTGTGCGACGGGCGCGCCCACTGCCAGGCGAGCCTCCGTTCGAATCGCCCCGCATATTCGAGAGAGTCTCTGCGCGGGTCATGTCGTCATGGAATGTAATTTTTAGGCATACCATGACGATGATGATCGTTGGATAGATGCCCTATTGAGTCAGAGTCGCTTAGTTCCACGTTGGCGTCCCCAGGTGTGAAGAAACTATACCGTTAGATGATTAAGTATATCTGACATCACGTAGACTCCGTTGCTGTTCAAGAGGAAGAGAACGAAGGTGATGATCTATCGAGGAGCATCAGTCCTGGTAGAGTAGAGAAAACATCAAGAATGAGTCCATACGCACGAGTGCAACGCAGTACAGTGTCCCAGATTCTGCGATGAGAAGCACTGCGCCATAGTATTTCCCCCCAACGATGTTGACATTCATAGCCTTCATATAGCGCGCATTTGCCCTAGTTGCAGATAATCGGGTAAGTCGGATACCTGTGGAACAAGTGAGGCATATCATTTACCAGGCTTTCCAAGCAATCATCACGACGGAGTAGATGTTTGCGACGCACGACGAAACACCGAAGAAAGCAAACCATATTACGATGCTCCCTGCAAAGGGTGCACCTCCCGGCGGAGACTTGGAAAATGCGAGAATCATCCCAGAGCTAGATACTACACTCCACAACCCCCCGTCAGAAGTTAAGCGCAAGAACGTAACAATACCGTATGATATGACAACGCACCGATGGCTGTGGTGATACAAAGAGCCGGAAAAATGACCACACGCAGATCCCTACCCCAAAGAACCCACGTTCTCCAGCACACAATCGAGTCTCCTATTATGCACTACAGGAATCCTTGCGTTTGTATTTGAGCTCAAGCCAGTTATGCATTACGTACATTGATAAGCTCGAGCATATTCTGCACCCAGACGAGTGCATCCCCCTGGTCATTGAGGATGTTGGGCCCGCCCTCTATTGCATGTTGCTCGAAGAATGCTATCAAATCAGCCCGCAAGGCCAGAGCTATGTGCGCTGTGGACATGCAATACATGAGCACCGTTAAGGTGATCATAACGAGGTTTGTTATGGCCATTCTCCGAGAGCGACGTTTACGACTGTGGAAAGTGTGGCTTAGATTCACAGATATACTAACTTCTTCTTTGTTGGCTTACAGGAGAAGGTACAGTGCTCCACCCGTGAGGATGGTATACATCCCTGTCATCGTCTCAAATCAGTATTTGTACTAATATGCACACAGGACTTGACCCACCGTGAAGAATGGCCTCGCAAAACAGCGAGATAAAGCACGCTTTCTGGACTGATGTCATAGCGGTACCGACACGGAGAGATTCAGAGCTAGAGCTTGCAGACTGTTGTTGGAGTAGAAGAGGAGCTGATGTGAGCAGTAATGAATCTCTTTATATGTTAGGGCAGTGGGAATGATTGGTAGGCAACTGATGGAGCTGGTTATGGCGGATACTGTTGGGTTGGGCATAACGGCCACATTACTCGTTATAGAGCGTGGAGTGAGAAGGGAAAACCTTCTCCCTAAAATAAGGTCCGAGTTTGACAAAGAGAGGCCCGAGGGAAAGTGAACTTCTCATACAAGATTTCATTGCATCCGGCATTGAGTTAGGAAGAAGCGGGTGTGAACGTAGTAATCTTGGGTTTTGTCCTTCTTGTGCCTCTCGTCTATGTTTGTCATCGTGACCGCTTGGTTCAATCTATAGATCATGCTTCTCATTGATGGTATTCTTCACCGGTTCCTTATCTGCCTCCACGTTATACAGTGGCGTTGTTTTACTAAGTTTGAATAACCTTCATTCGTGGCCTTGTGGTGATGTCACGCAGGAACGCGTTCAGGTTTGTGTCGGATAGCACTCTGCCGTGCTCGATAGCCTATTCCTGTGAGCGAGGCATAAGCCTCAGCAGGAGTGAAAAGCTACATGCACATCATCCTACATACCTCCTCATAAGCGACCAAATTGCTGTCAAGTGCTCCTATCTAACCTCAGAGACGTGATCCGTATTCTCTGTGCATCAAGATGAACGCTACAACTCCACGCGTCCCCGCGCTCCGGAGCCTACCTTTGCCCCGACAGTATGAGGAAGGTTCCCTTGGTCCCAGCCCTGCTGATTTGTGCCTCATCACAGGCACCAAAATCTTACGATGTCAAGTTCGAAGACTTCACGCGTACCTATTTAAATCATGATGAACAGCCTCCCTTTTCTACTCACCCACCATCCAAACATCTCCTTAACCCAAGATGTTAATGCCATCATGTTTGATAAGTTCGTCTACGTACAGTATCTACATATCTAGGATGGAAACTTTACATTGCGCCGCCACACTACTTCAGGGCAGGGCTGTCTGTGAGGCTCGCGGGCGAGATGAGACGAGTTCGGACGAGAGTGAGCTAGCTAAGCGAGCGCGAGGGCGGGATATGAATTGATTTGCTGGGGTTCGAGCTACAACGGCGCGGAGAGACATACAAACGGGTGCGGTAAGACAGTAGGTAATCGGGAGAGAACTTGAATGTACAGTAATGTAGGTAATAAGAGTCGTTGCGTCTTCATCCCACGATGTGGCTGAGTATGATGGCGGCACTCAATCTTCAGAATGGGGGCGACTCCTGCGGGTTGTGCACAAGCGTTACCTTCAAATACTACGAGACAGAACCACAAATTGGAGACAAAGACAAAGCATCCACTATACCGCGCTACCCTCATATATGTTTCCGTCCAATCTGACATCGTTCCTCGCTGTCTCGGTCAAATTGTTGAGAACCTTGATCTCTATCACCTCTCCGTACTCCGCAGTGTGCCCGCCCTATGAGACCATGAGATATGGTTATCGTTAGCCACGACAAAGGAAGATCTACTCACCCGTGGTGTATGGGTACTGTCATAATGTTCCACACTTGTGGGAGCATTCCTTTGAAAGCTCACGGTATGCTGTACAGTACCCAGACTCTCAGATGGAACCGCAGAACCGAACATTTTTGCTCCGTGGTTGGCGAAAGAGGCACGCGAGTTTAACCTATAAGAAGTAGCTCCTTTCGTATGTGGCTACATGCTAGAATAATATAAAAACGGCTTACGCGGAGAGCAAAGCGTTCCCGTATACTGCAAGGTCATTTGAGCACTGCAATAGAGAAGAAACAGATAATGGGGACTTACAATGAGTCCCAGGCAGCGCAAAGGCTGAGTAAATGAGGTTGTTTGGGAAAACCAATGACTGTAGGAATGGGTCAACGCATACTCCGGCAGGGGCACATAGCATTTATACCAATACTAGTGTCATTGAAGTAAAGCTCCTAAAAGTGTGACTTCAGCGAGAGCTCATGTGGTGTATATGATATGAGAATGTACGTCGTGGCAATTCCTATCATGTCTTGGGTCAGTAATCAATATATAATGAGTTCTCTTGCTTACCTGATCTAATGACGTAGAGAATCATGAGATCTATAGTCGAGTTTGTACTGTATGCTCCACATGGTCAGAATAGTGGAATATCACCATGGAGAATACGCTTACCGGGGAAAGCCTCTACGATTCTGGCGAAGGGCAAAAATGAGGACACAAGTCAACATGATGTCAGCAGCAATAGCCATTGCTGTGCCTGTAGACACCACCCACTTGGTATCCGTAGTTAGCCTACTTTTCCTTAGAATGCGAAGAATACTACAGCTCTCACAGATATTTGACTCAGACGAGCAAAGTCTTTCAATCGAAATCTTGAGAGTTTCGGCGCGCGATAAGTTCTTAGGCACTGGATTAGAATATACTTGATACACATGCTTGTACTGCGGCCCCTACATCATCGTTAGAACTTTGCTTCTGTGTAACAAATTCCCCTTACCTATGTAGAAACCTAAATACGAATTGTCGCGTTTCAGAGAAAACACAGCAACATAGCCAATATTATACCTAGCTCCCCTATGAGTAGTGCCATCTTGATGTTTCACATAAGTACCACACCTCGGAGAGTAGAGGCTTGACTCACCGCAATACATGCTACCCAACGATAACGACGCCCGACTGGGGACGACGTAAGTCCCCTAAACCATCTTACTCTATACACTTCATACCTAGATACACTCGTCGTGCAAAGAAACTTGTGCCAGGATGGATGAGTAACATTCCCTTGCTAGTCAGGGATTCATAATGAATCACCTTTGAGCCAACGGGAGAATCAAGCCCTGCCGTAACGCCGTTAGCCTCCATGCGCGATAGCGTAAACATACAAAACATACCGATATTACTGGCGTAATTTGAATAGACCTCGAAAGGGAAGGGATGTTGAGAGAATAAAGCTGAACAATGGATGGGAGTTTACCAGATCCCCGTCAGCAACTGATCGGGCTTGTAGAAGTTTGACACTAAGTAGTAATAGCTTCGAGAGGGTCAACACATGCTCCATAGTGCGAGGGAATGGTATCGTGCCACGCATGTAACGTCACTGCGGTATACAGTGATTCCAGGACCCTTCCGTAAGGTCAGTCATTTTCTAGAGCTATTGTGAGGAGTGTCTCATACAAGACCAAAAAAACCTAAGACAGAGTGTCAGAAACGTTTTCAGTGATTATTCGGAGAAACTAACAAGATTCCTGAGTAGGGGAACATCCGAAGGGTACAAGGCAAAATATCGATACGTTTGATGCAGCATCACCCCGTAGAGTCTGAGAAGGTGTCAGTGAAAATTTGAAAGAACGTAGAGTGAAGTCGTACACAACGCCGACGGACGCTCCAAGTAATAAGGCTCCAAACGTGTCGTTCAGGGATGTAGTAGGGGGGAGAGATACAAGGGGAGTAGCCCCGCTCATGTGTTCGCCACTCATGGTGGGAATGAGGCGGAATGGTAGTGATGCGCAGCGCAGAATATATACAAGTAGAAGGCTCATCGCATAGGGGTCTCTCCGACTGTGGGGGAAATACCATGATGGTATCCTCTCGGCGGCACTATTATTCCAGGAAACTCCGCAAAGCTTGAAACAAAATAAACTCTGATCTTCTTATAGAGCTGCATTCAGTCCTCGTGAGCTATGGGCCCTGTATCTATAGTGAAAGAGGATGCTGATACGAAGGCCAATATTATGGAAACCGGGGTGGAGGAGCGCTCACTAAATGGACTAACAGATTCAAAATGGTGATATCCATCCATCGGTGACACTTCCGCCGATGAAGCAGGGTTCACGTCATCTCGAACGCCGTCGCTACCTGATTGACCGGATGATCCGAATGCCGCGAGCAGCTAATGTATGCTCTGCTAGGACATATGGCGTCTCACAGAAAAGCCGCGCAAGTATCTTATTGAACTCCGACACATGTGAGAATATGTGGCCGTTTATAGTAACCTTGGAGCTGCTGTCTATCTAAGAATACTCAAGGTACATACAAACGGGGGTCCTAGAGCACCGTATTCCGATGGCATAGGTGCCACGTTTGCGCCTTCTATCATATGCTGACTACATAATAGACCTAGGCTCAGAGGCTTCTATCACGTCATCAGGGGTACATCTCGAACACACTACTTATGCGCGCTGTTCGCAATTCAAGATATCCCGGGATCATCACAGAACAAGACCTCGGGTATTAAGCCATGATCAAATGGTAGTGTGGAGTTTTTGTTTACAACGCGCCCACAGACGCATCTTACGCTCCTCAAGGAGAAACATATGGTGAGAAAGCGATAGTGTCGTATCAATCCCCTTCTAGTAGTGCAGCTCCTCTCCCTCTGTGTCATGAGACCCCAACTCGCACTTCGTATCATCATGCGCGACATGTCGTGGCTATACACGCGAGAAGTGTACGAGTCGTGACATAGGGGGATATGACTCACTAACTCTGAGCCGGATATTTCGGAAACCATTGCTTGAGTACGCCAATTGCCACATCTTCTAGTCGTATTCCAGCGCTTGCGTCTTGTTGAGGCATTCAGGAGATCCTAGGACAGTTTGCGTGTTAGCTTAAGACAGATGGAATAGTGATATAAGAGAAAGTTGATATAACCTCTCTTATTGTGTGAAAGAAAGAAGAGCAGGGGTGGGCTGGGTATCTTGCTACGCCCATGAGCATACAGTGGTAAGGATCATGGCACTAATTAGTGCGTGTAGAGCCGGTGGAGCTGAGGGTTGACGTTGGGGTCTCGAAGACGCTAATGCGCACATGACCTATTCCCTGTAGCTTCCCGCTTTGTAGAATCGGAATCCCCTCGTCTCACTACTGTGAGCACCATGTATACGTCAGGGGGGATGAGTTTTACAGTTCTTCCGACCATCGATGCAAAGTCGAGGCAAACCGTGACACAAGAGTACCCAACTCATCACGTGGTCGAGATTAGGGCAGGTCATTTCGTGTGTGGGGCCATTCGTTCGTCAATATATCGGCGCCCGCGCAAATGCGAAGCATGTCTTTGGTCCCCTAAAGTGATAGTGTCGTTATGAAGCCCTAAATTTCCCTCCGGTCAGCGTACCGTGCCCGTCTACGCATGTCCTATAGTCGATGACACGGTTGGGGCGTCCTTGGGAGTGTCCGAAGATTCCTTCTCCGCATCCACCTCAACATCTTTGGACTCCTGCAGCCCCCATTGTGCGTCTAATGATTCCCTCATCACCTCCTCCCGCATCACCAAACACGATAAGAATCCAGCCCCCGCCACACCCAACATAGCTTGCCACGTCGCCCGAGTCGCACGCGCGAACGCCGCCTCCACCTGCAAGCGTAGTTCGGGGGCTAGTCCCGGAATTTGTGGGATGACTGCATACGCAATTTGAGCCCCTTGTGGGAGTGTAGCGAGATATGCTACTGGGAGATCTCGTTGAAGGACATTTTGGAGGATTGCACCTCCTGCGACGATGCCAAAGCTCTATCGACCATATTCCATGTCAGCGCGCTCCCAGAGTAAGATCAGCAGGGACAGGCGAGCTTCACCTCTGCGAATCGGCGTGTGAAGATGAAAAATGCGAGGGCGTGTGCATTGTTCGACACCGGGAGGGGGGCTAAAATCGGAAATTCCGGCGCGACGAAGACGATGCCGAGCCCGACACCAAGGAGTATCTGGCATCCGATGAACATAGCACGGCTTGAGTGTTCGTCGAGGAGTGTGAGAGTGCCGAACGCGACGAGCAGGAAGGACCAGCCGACGTAGTTCTGGGGGCGGTACTTCCCCACGACTTGCACAGAGATGCCCGTCATGAGGGCTGAAAAAGGGGTCATGAAGGCAAGGGGGAGGATGTCGACCCCTGAGCCAATTGCGGAGGCCCCTTGAACAGCTTGAAAATATACTGGAAGATAATCTGAGAGGATGGACGAAGAATTAACACGACATTTCATGGCAACTTGGTAAACAACTTACAGATAGCAGCACTTTCGACAATGCCATGGAAGAGCGTCCCGAGGTAACTGTTCTAGGATATGAGACCATATACTCAAGCGGCAAGATGGGTCGGCTTCCTTACGTACCCACTCGTGGTTGTTCTTTCAGTAAACGCATAGCTGGGGACCTATTGGGGGCCATGAGATTTTTGCGCGGACGTGCGCGGCAGTGCCAGCTGCGCACGTCCGCGCACGTCCGCCGCGCACGCCGCGCACGCCGCGCACGCCGCGCACGTCCGCGCAAGTCGATGGGCGCTCTGTGGCGCATAGACGGGCGCTTCAGCGCATGCGCCGGCGCAGATTCAATAATAGGATTCTGAGGTATACGTGGAATCACCTACTTGTACGTCTCATACACCCCAGCCAAGTGGTTTTAAGGTACCAGGGAACATATAACAGTATTAGGTTCGCCACGAGATGAAGGAGAACCTTCTTAAACATGGTACTTACACAACTTGTTGAACCTTCAAGCCTGTATACGAGTACACTCAACTTTTGGCACCCCATGAATATAACATATGCTCAGATGCATATTTGGTGTGCCTCTGTCGCTAAAATTTGGATATATCTATGCTA
>FTLJ01000539.1:0-21361 GCA_900155495.1 Porogramme epimiltina
GCGCCGGTTCCAGTGGCTACAGAGCCGGCTCTGAGCCGGCTCTGTAGCCGGCCACGGCCAAAAATTCACGTTCCCTGAGGGAGCAATGGATTTGGTACCAATTGGCAATACGTCAAGACCGATGCACTTTCAGCCTCCTATATGGAATGACAATGCGCCATTGGCTCAGTTGTGGTTTCACGAAAGAATGTGTAAATGACGAGATCAATCACATTTTCGCCTTCGGTCTACAGCTTCGACATATCTATGTCGAACAACCGCACCCCGGAGCGCACCTCCCCCAGCCCGGACCTCCCAAACGCCGCATCGGCTATCGTCCGCTGCGAAGCAGCCACCCCGAGCGAGTCCAACAGCAGCGTTGCCTTGTCTGGCATGATGGGCTGCAGCAGGATGCCGGACTGACGGAGCGTCTCGAATACGAGCGTCTGCACGTCCGCGGCGACCGACGGAGGGGTGTCCTTGGACCATGGTGCAGCCTGGGTCATGAGCAGGTTCGCCTGAAAGATCCGACGGGCGGGTCAGCACACGACGCGTAGCACAACGCGACAAGATACAGCGCAACGTACCTCCTGGAGCGCGAGCACGACCGTCTCGACGGCGTCTGCGACCTGGAAGCCCCGCATCTGGCCGTCCACGGTCGTTGAAAGCGCCCGCAGCATCTTGAGCAGGGGCGAGAAGGCAGCCGAGTCCGCGATGCTCGTCACCGCGCGGGGCGGCACCTCGGCGACGCGCTTCATGATCTTGGCGGACGTCGCGCGCATGAAGAGGTTCCCGAGGTGGGAGACGATCTCCCTGCTGTGCTTCTGCAACTGCGTTTGGGACCAGTCTGTGTGTGGAGGCTGAGCGCGTGCACGTGGGGGACGTGGGGGGGGAGTCGACTCACCGACGTCGTCCTTGAACCGCCCGCCGACGCGCGCGAGGTAGTATCGGACAAGGTCGACGCCGAACTCGTCGATAGCCTTGATCGGGTCTGCGACGTTCCCGACCGACTTGGACATCTTGGCGCGGTCGACTGTCCAGTGCGAATGCGTAAGGAGCCGCGTTGTGAGGGGTAGGTCCAGTGCTTGCAGCATTGCTGGGAAGTAGATGGCATGGAAGCTACTCGCGGGTGTTGGTGGCTAAGTATATGCGGTAGGAGAAGAGTCATGCGTACCGGAGGATGTCTTTCCCAATAACTTGGACGTTAGGAGGCCACCCTGAGCTAAGCCCGTCTCCGCCTGATGATGTCCAAGGGTATCCAACCGACGATAAGTATGTCGTGAGGGCGTCGATCCAGACGTAAATCGTGTGTTCGGAATCGTTCGGAACGGGGATGCCCCATGTAAGCCGGGAACGTTTTCGCGACACCGAGAGGTCCTCTAGGGGTTCTTGCAGAGAGGCGAGGATGTCTGTATGGTGCTGCTGAGGGTAGATTGCGTCCGGGTGCGCGTCATAATGTGATGCCAGGGATTCTCGGAAGGACGAGAGCCGGAACTTGTAGTTCTCCTCTTCCTGCCACTCCACACGAGACCCGGAAGTCGTCGAGACGTGGTACTCCACGCCGTCTTGCTCTCGGCGTTCTACTTGTGTGCTGGGGTAGAACGTTTCGTCGGAGACGGCGTACCAGCCGGCATGGCTGCCTTTATAGATGAGACCTCTTGCGTCCAGTTCTTTCTTCGTTTCGCCCTCAGTCCCAAACACAGAATGTAACAAGGGATGCGCTCACCCATAGATGTGTGACAGCGTCAACATGTTGGCGTTCCGTCGTGCGCGTAAATCGCGTACAGCCGACGTTAGCTTTTTGAACGAGATTCTACCTTAGTTCAAGGGCACTGAGCGAATGGTAGAGGTGCACTGAATAGCATCACGTACGCGGAAGTGCTCGCTCAACTCGTCGCAAAACGCCAGTGGGTCCATACCCTTCGCCTTCGCCGCGTTCTGGATCTTGAGACCATGTTCGTCGGTGCCTGTCACGAAGTGGACGGGCCGGTTGGGGTTGGAGATCTTGGCATGTCGCGCAAAGATATCTGCAACGACCAGCGAGTGCAAGTGTCCAATGTGGGGGGCTGCACGCCGAATGCATGAGTATGTCGCAACCAATGGTCATATGAACGGCACGCACCGGCATTAGGATAAAATATAGGAGTTGTAACGTAGAACGGTTTTTGTCCCTCTTGGGGCGCGCTAGAGTAGAGTCTTCGCCGGCATTGTGTTGAAGAGAGACGGCGGAACAGATGGGTGGGAGGAAGAGAGCGCATGCACCGGAATCAAGCAGCAGGACGTGACCGCGTCGACGAGAATGCGGAAGCGCCCGCCCGCGGCTTGAGAATGTATGGATGGGCTGCTCCGATTGGCTGACAGCTTCCCGTCGATCTGCTCGCCGTCATCGTGAAGCGCAGCCTCGGGTCTGAGCCCACCCAAGAGGTCGCTCCCTCCCCTCCGCCCGCATTAACGACCTATTCACGACACACCTCGGCCCCACGCCACCTCCATCTTGCTCCCCTCACGATAGCTGGTCTAGTCCTCGCACATGTCTGACGCCTTCGCCGACCTCTGGAGCTCGTCCGGCGCTGCGAAGCCCGCCGAGGCACCCCGCAAGCTCGGTGCCATCGCCGCCTCCACCCCAGCACAGGCTGCGCCCAGGAGACCCGCCAACGATGTCTTCTCCATGCTTGCCGCGGCAGGCTCCTCCTCCTCACAAGCGTCGCGTGCGGCTACGCCCTCGGGCACTTTCGGTTCCAGCGCACCGTCCCGGCCGCCCCAAGTCCAGAAGGCGGCGAGCGCAGGTCCTGTGGTCGGGCTAGGAGGCGGGGATGCATTTAGCGGCTTGTGGGGCGGATCGCCTGGCTCTCAGACGGCAAGTAATGCGAACCTCACGATGGCCCAGCGCGCCGCACTCGCGGAGAAGGAGAGACGAGAACGCGCGCAGAGGGTGCAAGCCGCCCCTGCCCCCCAAGCCTCATCCGCGTGGGCTGGCCTCGATGCATTGGGCACATCTACCTCCTCGTCGAAGCCTCAAACTGCGGCCGCCTCCAATGGCCTCTTCGGAGACTTCGGCTTCGACACACCCTCCCTTGCACCTACCGCCGCGCCAGTACCCACCAAATCGCCCCAGCCTCCTCCTGCAGACGACGATGATTGGGGCCTTGGAGACTTTGCGTCGTCCGCACCAGCTGCTGCTGCTCCCTCGTCAAATAAGCAATCAAAAGCTCCTCAAGGTGACCTCTTCGGCTTAGACGACTTCCTGTCCGGCGCCCCAGCACAGGCGTCCAACTCACCGGGAGACTTCGACTTCGGGAATAGAGAGGACGGTTTGCTCAACAATCAGTCAGATGGAGAGGACGATATTCTGGGGGATTTGGGGAAGCCTGTGGAGCAACTAGCGGCGGTACGTTCTTCAGCAGCAGGACACTACACACCCACCCTGACTTCTCAATAGAAACGCAATACTCCTTCACCCCAGCCTCCGCGGTCCGGTCAGCAGTCGCGTGCAGTATCGCCTCCCCCTCACGTCATTGGCCAAATCGTGGAGATGGGCTTTTCAGTACAACAAGCTCGTGTCGCTCTCGCCGCTACAGACACAGGACTGGATGTGCAAGCCGCGCTGGACATGCTACTCTCGAACGGCGCGGGTTCCTCCTCTCCAGCTCCCGAAGGACGCCAGGAGCGCCAGCGGCGACCCCAGCGCGAACCGGGACACGACAGGTACTACGGCTCCGACGAAGAAGACGGGTCCCGGCGGCAGCCTCAACGTCCCCCGCCCCGTCGATCACCTCAGCCTCCCACACGCGAACGTCCCAGTGCGGGGCGGGAGGCTGGCTCGCCACCGACAGGCGACGCGCAGCGTAACATCCAGGACCAGACGGATGTGTTGATCGCGCGGGCGAGCGAGATCGGTTTGAGCATGTTCAACCGCGCCAATGCGTTTTGGAAGGAGGGAAAGGAGCGCGTGCAGAAAGCATACGAGGAGCGAGCTGCCGCGACCGCGGGTGCGCCTCCGCGCCAGAACAGTGGCGACGCGCCCCGGCGGAACGGGCGCCCGAAGTGGATGGAGGACGCGCCCGAGCACAACGCGGCGCACGAGCCCACATCGAGCGCGGGTGGGTTCCGCGACTTCGACGACGAGGACGCGCCACCGCTGTCGCAGCAGAGCCGCCAGCAGCAGGCGAAGCAGCCGCCTCAACCACGCCCAAAGGCCCCAGAACAGCCTACAGAGAGCCCTTCGTCACGTCTCAAGACCGGGAACCTCTTCTCGGACGACGCGCCCACCGTGTACGTCTCCCCCTTCCGCCGCAAGGGCGGCTCGCGCGCCCCATCCGCCGCCTCTACTCCAGCTCCCGCGCCCACACCTCCCGTGCCCAAGCCCGCCGCCGCCCGCGCCCCCTCCCCCGTCGCACTCATCCAACGGCAGACCGTCTCCGCCACGCCCGCCGCCATCGCGGCCTCGGCGCAGCACAAGGCCGCCGGCACCGAAAAGTTCAAGCTCGGGCAGTACGGCGAGGCCGAGGCGCTCTACACGTCCGCGATCGCGGCGCTGCCCGCGGGGCACCTCCTCCTCGTCCCGCTGCTCAACAACCGCGCGTTGACGCGGCTCAAGAACGGCGACGCGGCGGGCGCCGTAGAGGACTGCACGGCCGTCGAGAGCCTCGTCGGGTCCGGCTTCCACCCCGCGCGCGAGGCGCCCGTCGCAAGCGTCGAACACGGCGCTGGCGTCGACCTCGCGGACGCGCTCGCGAAGGCGTGGCGCCGCCGCGCTGAGGCGCTCGAGGGCCGCGAGAAGTGGGCCGCGGCGCGCGGGGACTGGGAGGCGCTCATCGCGGCTGACTTTGTGGGCGCCAAGTTCCGCCAGGATGCGCTCGGGGGCGTCGGCCGCTGCCGCAAGATGCTCGCTGCGGAGGCTGACCCCGCCTCCGCCCCCTCTCAAAAGCCCGCGGCGGCGGCGGCGGCGGCGAGGCCGAAGCCGAAGCCAGCGCCGAAACCGAAAGCGCGGGTCCCGACGCCGCCGTCGGAGGCGCTGAACCGGGTGCGGGAGGCGAACGAGGCGGCGGAGGCGGAGGACCAGCAGAAGGCCGAGCTCAAGGACGTCGTGGACGCGCGGCTGGCGGCGTGGCGCGCGGGCAAGGAGAACAACCTGCGCGCGCTGATCGCGAGCCTCGACACGGTGCTGTGGCCCGAGCTTGGGTGGCAGAAGGTCGGAATTCACGAGCTCGTGAGCCCGGGCCAGGTCAAGGTGCGGTATACGAAGGCGATCGCGAAGCTGCATCCGGATAAGGTATGTTCTAACATGGCGTCGAGAGGCGCGTAGATACGTACTGATGATGATCCCTCTGTAGTTGAATGTACGGAACACGACTCTGGAGCAAAGGATGATCGCCAATGGAGTGTTTGGATCTTTGAACGAGGCTTGGAATGCGTTCAAGCCTTAGGACTAGTATTTATGGGGTATCAGGACGCTGTTTCGCGGCCTCACTAATGGTTTATAGGTGTGTTGTACGGGTAGAACATAGAATTTGTTCGGACTATGCAAACTATACGTGCTCCCACACTGGACGCTACGTTTATGGTGTACCTTCGCAGGCACATACACTGCAAGCGTTGGTATCTCTGGCCCAAAACCTTAAATATCCTTCCTCTTCCACGTCAGCCTCGCCTCTGCATCCACCTCCTCAATCGCGTCTCGCCGTATCGCTCACTCCGCCGTAGTCAAATCACATATCCTACCCAGTAGGATCAAGCGCGAAACGACTTACCGTCCAGTCCCTACTATGTGACACGTAATTATACCCGTTCTTCCTCACCTCTCCTTTCGACTCCCCCTTCAACTGGACCCTCTGCTCATGTTATCTCAGGCCACAACCACCACATCTAGATACACCCGCTCCTTGTCAGGCAGATGCGAACGAGGTCAAATGCACATAGAATAGGCGCAACGCTGACGTGAGCCCACGTTGACCTCTTTACGAGTGTCTGAACCCTAACAAAGCCTAGGTCATTTACTGGCTGCAATGATCTACCAAGCTGCGATGCGAGTCTCTGAAATACGTTTTCCAACAGTATTCATTCCCAATATGGGTACATGTAACGCAAGGTAGGATGGCAAGTATTGCTCTGGCGGTCACCATTACACATAATCGAAGGAATAGTCACGGATCTCGTTGAGCTTCGCGATGAACCGCTTGTCGTTCATCTTCATCCAGGTAGCGTCCTCCGGGTCTTCCGCATAGGTTTCCTCTGCTGAGGGTCCTGTCCTCCTCCACTTCAGACCCACGACGGCCCCTGCGTTATGAGAAACCTTCCTCTCTAGCATCGCGACCTCGCCGTTTAGCATGGCAACACCAAGGAGGCGGTGTTCCCATCTATCACCGACTGCGTCCATGAATTCCTCGAGCTGTGCCAATACCTCCGGGGCCTTCGCATCGTGGGACGCTACTTCGATGACCACTCGGACGATATCGTGTTCCTCCTCTCCGAAGAATTGGTCGACGGTGAAGGCCGGATGTTTTTTCTTTTTAGTGACAAAAGCCCCTAGGTCACAATGAATCAATAAAGATGGATAGTACGCAAGTGAGTTGAATATAACCACGTACCGTGAGAATCCACCGACTCCTGGAAGGAAGCAATGGCCAAGCCCCCGTCGCTCCCGTTCTCATCCTCCCGGTTTCCGCCTGCGTCTTCGACCTCATCTCCGTCTTCATCCCCGACCTCGGCCTCAGCCTCTTCGCCCTCTCCACTGTTATCTGTGAGTCGTGGCCATACCAGGGATAACTTGTAAGCATGGAGACATATTATGAACGTACTGAATCAACATAAAAAAGACATACCCCCTAAGGCCTCAGCATGAAGCAGTGCTTGAGGTTTGACCAGGAAGTGAGTGGAAGGAAACTTGTGCCCTTGAAGGTATGCGGTAAGAGGGCCATAAATCTGATGTTGCCACTTCGGGGGGTTCGTGCACAGAATGTCCATGCTCTCTTGCAACCGAGGAGGTAACCTCTCTCCTTCGTCGAATGGCGAAGTTGCCCGTGGCATGGAGTGATGCTAGTTGGTGATCGCGAGACGATGTAGAAACAGTTTAGGAGTGGATGGGAAAAGGTAATATGAAAGAGTTGGCGCGGATGCCATCTTTACTTCCCTCCGCTGGAATTACGTGCCAGCCTCCATATATAGAGTTGCGATCGAGTCCGACCACAAACCAACAGACAGCCTCCAGCCTGAGTGAGCGCTTCAGTCCCGAGCTCAACGCGATCTCAGATCTATACCCACCACGTGACGCGAATCTCTTGTGGTATTATAAATGTGACCCTAGAGGTTTGTTTCGCTCTAATCCCCCCAGCTCTCCAACACCCGCGCCCCTCATTCCTAACTGTACCCCAATGATCTAATTTCGCTCCCGCCGGCGTAGTGATTCAACCCATCATGCCTCATCAAGCCATCTGGAGTGGCTACCAGTTGACCCATGAAGACTTTCAAATTGAACTCGTTACAAGCCTGCCGTCCATACGATCGCACTGTGAGAAGACGCTCAAGCGAGAACCAAACTTAATAGAATGCGTGAGCGCCATGATGAAATGGAGGCGTAACCTGCCTCAGAGATACAGGGATAAGGTGCCCTACATGATGAGTGAGCCGAATATCGTTTATACCCCACCTGGGCCTGCTAACACCATTGCAGTCCGGTATCACCCCGCCAAGAAGTTCGATGGCATCCTTCTCCCGCGGGTGGCATCCCACGTCCTGTTCGCGTACCGCGAGATCCCGTACCGCAGACGCGCACAAATCCAACCGGGACACCGGGGCTACACAAGATTGTCCGAGCCGACAGAGGACGAGCGGGCGCTCCTGAACATCTTCGTGCGGATTATCAGGAAGGAGGGCGGCACAGCCGATCCCGCCAAGTTCGAGTGGACGTTCATGATTAACACAGATCAGATCATGGGTAACCCTCTGGTGAGTCGCTTCATATATGCGACTTGCTGATGTGTACTGATCACGGACGCAACCCAGCTCTGAAGTAAACAATTCTCACTTTGCAATGGGTATCCAACAGTTTCGCCTTACACTGTATCCATGCGAACTGTATCCTTCGAATCAGCCCATTCACGCCCCTATTCGCACTAACGTATTCACACTCCTATTCATACCATCCTATTCACCTATGGTAATCTCCTACCTGTACAACAGTGATCATCAATGACAGCCTTGGAGTTCTTGCTCGCTATATGTCGCTCCACCAATCGAGTACACTACTAGCTGGATATCTGCGTACGATGTCCCAGCCTGTTCCCGGTCCCTGCAGTCAAATTTAAGACGGTTAGTCCCCTCGAGCACGCCGTCTGATAGAGCCCCTCCATTGTATGAGATCTCACGTTCCTGCGGGCGCTGATCGCGACCCTCGACCCGATGCCGTGGCCCGAGCTCGGGTGGCAGAAAATCGGGATCCACGAGCTCGTGAGCTCGGGCCAGTTCAATGTGCGGGACACGAATACGGTCGCGAAGCTGCGCCAGGCACGTTCTGCCATGCCGTTTGGTGGTGTGTAGCTACCTGCTAATGGGATTCTCTCTAGATCCATAGTTGAATGTACGGAACACGACCCTAGAGCGAAGGATGATGGTTCATCCGGAGGTGTTTGGGTCTTGGAATGAGGCTTGGAATGCGTTCAAGCCTTAGGACTAGTATTTATGGGAAATCAGGATACTGGTTTGCAGCCTCACTAATGGTGCACAGATACGGGTAGAACACTAGACTTGTTTGGACTATGCAAACTATACGCGCTTCCATACTATACGTTACGGTCAGGACACACCTCCCAAGGCTGGTACTCAGGCGTCGGCATTTCCGGGTCAAGGTCCTCGATCCCCTGCCTCTCCCAGATGAGCCTTAGCTCTGCATCTACCTCCTCGCTCACGTCCCGCCATATCGTTCCCTCCTTCACATCCAGCTCCCACATCCTCTCAAACGGGACGATCGCAAAGCGGTCGCCTGCCCACTCACCACGATGCAAGATGTATTCGTACTCCCTCCTCCCTCCCTCCTCTCCTTCCCCGTCACCTCTACCCCCCACAGACACCCGCGTGCCGGGCGCCGCAGGTGTGAACCCCTGCATCCCGGTGCGCCCGTCGCTCGCCCAACAGATGCGCGTAAGGAGGACGTGTCCCCACCCGACGCGGACCTGCGCGCGGCGCCGCTCGCGCGCAATGCCCAGAGCGTCCTCGCGCACGAACGCCCCTCGCGAAAGGTTCGCGAGCACGCGCGGCCCGCGCTCCCCCACCCCTCCCCAAAGCTCCGGCGCGGTCAGCGCTCGCAGGCGCGCTAAGTCGCCGTTGGGGCAGGCGCGCTCGTCGGGGGCGAAGGCGATGGCCGCGAGGATGTCTTCCGTGGGTCGGTTCCGTGCGAGCGCCCACACCCACCCGAACACGAGCCTGTAGTGGTTGCACACGAAGTCAGTGAACGCCCTCGTGCGGCGGGCAGCCTGGAGCGCAGCGGGCCCCGCGCCGGCGCCAAACCCGCCGGCGGCGTCATCGTTGTTGGAGTGAGTGTCTCCTTCGGCCGTGAGCAGGCCCGCGGGGAGATCGTTGTCCCACGTTGCGTTCACGCTGAGGCACAAGAGCCGGCAACCCGCCCACACCGCGAAGCGTTTCCCGGCTTTGCGCTCGATGTGTGCGCGCGCAGCCGCCAGTGCCGCGCGGCAGGTCACCCCGAGCGCCGCAGCATGCGGGAAGGAGAGCTCGGCGATGATGAGATCCAGGAGTTCGGTCGGGAGGCTCATGAGGAGGAGAGCATGCGGCTGTGGGGCGGGGTTGGCGCACCATTTGTCGATCTCTCTGTGTATGCAATTGAGATAATGGCCATTCGGAGTAGAGTATGTCAGAACGCACCCGGAAAGAGATGGCAGGTATATGCTCTTGAATAGTTCTCTATGGTCGTTGAAGAACCAATCGCCAAGAACTCCCTGATCTTCGTGGCTCATCTGCTTTTCATCGACGTTGACTCTATAAAAACGGCTCCCGGGTGAGGACTCCTCACCTAGGATCTGATAGGATCGTGGAGTAGAGAATGCCTATTGGCATACTTACATATACCAATGCCTAGCTAGTGCAGACGACGACATGTTTGACTAGTAGTTGTAGAGGGTAAGGATGTCACAGCTATATAGTGCCGCGTGCGAGAGCCAAAGTCTGCTGTCATCTTCTCACGAGCCGTGTTGGAGGCCCAGCGCCAGCTCAGAAGATAAAGTTCACGATGGGGCCTGAGAGCCGCTATTGCGCAGCTCGAAGAACTTACTCCGAGTCCGAGCCCGCGATGCACTGTCTCTGTGGTTGGTGTAACCTGACACGTTCGAGAGAGGCGGTGAAGCGAGCACTTCAGCCACAGCCATTCCAAGTGGTCAGGTGACCGTGAACCCCTAATCCAGGGCCCATTGGCAGGCGGACCCGCTCCAGTGTCCTCAATCCCTCTTCGCTCTCCTGCGCCACTCCGAATCGTCCTCACCCCTCCAATTCCAACGGAAACAGACCTTCCGCACTAATCATGTACAGTCAGGCCATCTGGAGCGGCTACCAGTTGACCCAAGAAGACTTCATTGAACTCGTATCAAGTCTGCCGTCCATACGATCGCACTTTGAGAACAATTTCAAGCGAGAGCCGACCTTAGTCGATTGCATCAGCGCCATGATGAAATGGAGGCGTAACCTCCCTCAGAGATACAGGGAGAAGGTGCCCCGCATGATACGTGAGCCAGTCAAATCTTCCGCACCGGACCCGGGCCTGCTAACCCCACGACAGTGCGGTACCACCCCGGCCTCAAGGAGAGAGAGGACCTCCCGCTCGCGCGGGTCGTGTCCCACGTCATGCTTGCGTACCGCTACGTCCCGTTCCGCCAACGTGCACAGACCACACCGGCGCACCCGGGCTACAAATCGCTGTCCGAGCCGACGGAGGACGAGCGGAAGCTCCTGGACATCTTCGTGCGGATCGTTGCGGCGCACGGCGGCACTGCCGATGCTGCCAAGTTCGAGTGGTCGTTCATGGTCGAGGAACATCCGAGCGCAGGTAAACCTCTGGTGAGTTGCTTCGCATATGCGATACGCCGATGCATTGGTGATCACGGACGTGACCCAGCTCTGAAGCAAGCACTCTCACTTTGGGTATTCGACGCAGTTACACCCTATATTGTATCCATATAAACTGTGTACCCGCACTATCCTATTCACACTCATATTCACACCATCTTAACCACTCATAGTTACACATACTATTCATCTATCTGTACAACAACGACCTCTGCTGATTATATCCTTAGAGCTCTTGCTTACTATACCTCGCTCCTTGAATTGAACACATGTCGATTATCCACGCCTTATGTCTGGGCCCCGATCTAATTCGTTGTCGTCAAATTTGAGACGGTCTGACAGTCTGAATTCGCATTATGTAGCGCTCTTTTGTTGTATGATGGACAGTACGGCTCTGCTCTTCGAACGTCCAGTTTCGTAGATGGACACGACGCGGCCGCTTCAATGCAACTGACGTCAAGCAATTAGTCACCATTGTGTTGGAGTTCGCGCTCTGCATGCCTACTGCTGGTGACCTTTGGAGGGAGTGCATATTGAACACGAATCCCCGCTGCGGCTGAAGCGGCCGTGGAACATGTATATTAAGAGGGTATAATGGTACGACGGTGTCTCCTCAGTGGTGTATCCCAGAGTCGCTAAACCTTCCAGTAAACGGTAGATGTAGATGTGCGAAACCAAGGATAGCGTGGACGAGAACAACGATGACGAAAACATGGCGATGAAGTACAGCGGGCTCGAAAACAATTAGAGGGTTCTAGTACGTATGGTAGTGGTACGATGAAATGAAGGGGTGATTAGAACGGGATGGGGCTACTCTTCTACATTCAGATGTGAAAACATGTCAACGGATTTACGAAAGCCAGGCTGTGTTTTAGCAGTTCCTAGGCGTGAAGATCAACTTGCACTCCTTTGTCGCAGGGTGGATAACCTGACGAGTAAAGGTGAGAGCGATACACCTGGTGCAAGAGAGAAGAACGTACGAAGGCATCCTTGATCTCCATGGTGGACTCGTTTGTCTCCCTACGGTCGGCAGAGACATCGAAGTTGGCGATGAGCGAGGAAAGAACTACGCGTAGGACAATTTGTGCGAGGTTTTGCCCGCCGCAGGTGCGCGTGCCAACACCAAAGGGCATAAGGTGCTGGGTCATCCTAATACGGAAGTAAATACAACCGTTATAAGAGCGGGGGCCTTCTCGCTCACCTGGACAACCTCACGTCCTCCCCCTCCACACCCTCTGTAGGAAGCCAGCGTTCGGGAAGGAACGTCTCGGGGCTAGGGAATACCTCGGGATCGCGGTGCATGCTCCACGCTTGCGTCGCGACGACGGTGCCGGGAGGAAGGGCATATCCCATCAGATCAAAGGTATCGTCGATTTTGGACGTCGCAGAAGGAACGACCCGTTCCAAGAGAGAAGGCGCAGGCCCATACACACGCATCCCTGCAGTCGTCATCAGACGGTAATCAAAGGCACGGTAGAGCAGATTATAAACGCACCTTCCCTAATGAAGGCGTTCAAATATGGCAGCTTGCACAAGGTACCGAAGTCCGGGATGGTTTGACGGTTGAACATATGCTGATCAAGTTCAGCCTGTAGGTTGCGCATGATGTCGGGACGGCGGGTGAGCTCCCAGAAGAAGTACGAAAGTGACGTCGAAGTTGTGTCGACACCCGCAATGCTGTGAAGACGAAGGTCAGGACAGAGCACATTGGACCATAATACCAGCTTACACATGGCCCATGCACTCCGAGATGATGTGCTGTACTGGCATGCACTCGTGGGTGCCCGCTACACGGTGTTGGAGCATGCGCTGAATCATCGGCATCTTCTCCTGTTTTTCTCCGGGCGCTGTCTGCATCTTCGCCGCGGTGTCGTTGAGATGTCCTCGTACGAACTATATCTGCCATCAGCATACTGCCCTATTGAAAGCGGGACACTAAACATACCTCAGCAATGGTGTTATCGGAGTTGCAAATGCGGCGCCAGTCCTCATTCGGGATCTGGCAAACGAACTTCCAAGCAAAGGTAGGGATGAAGCTCCGCTATGGGAAGGGGTTGTTAGAGAAGCGCTCAGCCGTTAGACATTCGGCTCCAGTACGTACCACGATACCCCGGGTGGGGAAGTCATTAACGGCAGTGGAAAGCGTGTCCTGGACGCCCATGGTCCAGTTGTCGAGAGCGCCGGGACGAGCTCCGAAAACAGTAGCGGAGATGATGTCGACCATGAGGTGGCGGAAGAGTTCGCGGCAGGAGACGGAGCTTTTGCCTCGTTGAGCGTCGAGAATCTGCTCGGCGGCGGCTTAGCCGAAGACGGTGGCGGTGCGGGTGGGAAGCGCAAACACGATGCGGCTCACCTGAACCACCTTGGTGACAGAGTCGACGATCTCGGGCTGGAACTGGGTAAGGTGGGATAGATTGTAGTGAGAGGAATACGCCTTGCGGCGTGCCGAGTGTTCCGCGTGAGGAAGGGTAGTCATGCTGCAGGAAGAGGTCAATGTCATCCGGGAAAAGGGCGCATATAACCACTTACGCATGGTCGTTGTTGTTCCTGGAGGCCCGGAGATCACTCATCAGAAGCGGTCGGCAAATTTGGGCGATGCAGATACGTACGTGAGGAGCGCTTTGTAGAAGGGGCTTTTATCGAACTTGTGAACGCAGTAGACAGAGCGCATCGTCGTGAGGTCACAGAAAACGACCTTGTTGGGGCCTACGCGAACGACGGGACCATATCGCTCGAAGAGAGCCTGAACGGTCATGCATTGTTGCAGGCGAGCGACATGGGTGGTCAACCAGAAGTCGGAGATGGCCGCGTACCAGGGGCCGGGGATGGTAGCTAGAGGAGAGAAGTAGAGTCGGTAGATACAGGTGGCGCAGAGGTAGAGGATGAAGGCGGAGGGCGCGAGGAGGAGGAAGGCGGGAAAGTCGATGTTGAGGAGTACGGCGGGGAAGAGGTTCGCGGAGACGGGGGTGTATGTGGTCGACATGGTGCTAGGCGGGTGGTGATTTGTGTCGTGTTGACGAGGGGCGTAAAGTGTCGATATAATCAATTGGCGGCCTGAGGAGGTCGGTAGGAGGGCTTGGGCGAAACGCGGGGAGGGGCGGAGACGGGAACCCTGCTGATCGCGGCGAGGGAGATGGGCGGAGGGGAGGAGAGGGGGCGCGTGTCGGAAAAAGAGACGGGGGAGGGATTATATAGCACATCGGGAGCTTGACACGGAGAGCGCCAGAGGTTTGTGACGAGGTGCCAGTGGGCGCGCTGGGGTTGCGGTGGGGAGCGTGCCAAAGGGTCACGACGATCGGGCCCTCGGTGACCAGACTCAATACAGCACCTCCCAAAAGCGGACGTGGACGTTCCAAATCGGCGACGGTGCCGCGGTAGGCCTACTGCCCGCCGCGGCGCCGGTCATCATCGACGTCTCCTCGGCGAATACTCCTCGCCTTTCGGGATCCCAAGTTCTGGACAGCGCGCCCGTCGCCTCCGGCCAGTCGGACATTTGCTTTCTACTCGCCTCGCCACGACCCCGATGGGTACATTTCTTTACTCCACCAGACAGATACAACCTAGCCTCTTGCCCGCGGCGGCAACGGACCCATCCTGTGCATCATTTCGAATCCGAGCGCTATGTGACACAAAGGTTCCGAGGGTGCGTTAGTCAGATCGAAGCGGTCGAGTGTGAAGTAACTCACCCGGATTCCCATCCAGTGGGCGATACACGCCATGTATGCGGCTGATCGCTGGTTATCCCCGTATATCCTGATTCTAAGAAGTCATTGGAGAGTTCTAGGCGGCGCTTTCTTCTGCCTTCTCTCGATTGCTCCCATGCTATCCCTCCGACCGCCGATGGTGTCTTTGGCGGTTCAGCTGCCGCATAGTTCGTCACAAGGCCACCTTCAAACGTGTTCCACCTATGAAAGGCGCCTACACATGGTGTATGGTAAGCAAAGTGGAATGGAGAGCCACCGCGGACCGAAGAAACATCGGACCTGTGCTTTCTTGCTACCCGCGTCTTTCGATATAGACACATTGCTCATCCGAAGAATTCTCTCTGAGGAGTTGCTAGACGCTGCCTGGCGGGTCATATGCACAGGGGAGGAGTTCAGCATTCTTGTGTTGTCTCGACGGCTTCCACCTGGGCGGTACCGAGGGCCTCGATAATCTAGTCTGAGTTTCATAATGGCGCTATGAAGAGTGTCAGGAAGATATTCGCGCACTACAGAGAGGACAAACGCGTGTATCTTGAAGGAACTTACACGTGTCGGCCATTCTGACAATACCATTCAGGGATCATCGCCACGCTCGATGCCCGCGGCTAGTAGTTTTAGTGGTTCCATCTTCTAAAAGTACACGCGAGTTGCGCCTCGTCTATTCAAACTTGCTCCCGCGCCTCCCGGGGGCGAAGAAACCCACGGGATCCCACGACCTGACAGACGTAGCAACCGTCAGCCCTCGATATGTTCCAGGATTTACACCCGTGAGGAGACGCACCTTAGTATAGCCATTGCGCTACCGCATCCTCTACTCAACGCCTATCACGTTACGCCCGCACTCGGTCATCACCACGCACGCCCTAAGATGGGATAGGTGTGATACCAAAGAACATCCGGCGGCATCGGCTATGGGACATCCACGTCGCTCGACCGCATTGAATGAGTCTTGGAAGGCGTGAGACACCTCGGTTCTGCCACTCGGCGTCGCTGCGGGAACTATTGCCACTGGACTAAGTGCACCCTAATCCGCAGCGAGGCTGCCACTTAGAACTGTGATATATGAGAGAAGTCCCGAGGAGGGTTATGGCTAGGAAGTTACCTCGGTGATCAAGCTCTTTGACGCGTGGGCTTTGCTTTTCACCTTCCTCCCCTCTTAGAGCTTCGGTAATAGCTCATTTATGACGCGGTGTAATCCTCGCTTTTGCCCTGGACCGGTCTAGACGCAAGCACGTTGTTGAGACCACGTGTTTTTCGTCGACAGGAATGGTAACCTGCAGGGTTATGATTCAAAACGTGGCTCAGAAGAAAGCGCAGGCGACTCACTCGTAGTTTCCAGCATAGAGTCCGGCAGAAGCAAGGCAGTGTGTTGCTCAAGTCGCCGGAGGTGCTGGCAGTGTCCGAGGAGGGGTCGGGCAACGACACAAGGTTTCGCTTATCCCGTCTCGTGATAAACTCAAGATACTAGTTTCCAAGCTTGGAGTACGTTATGTACAGGTCCGGCATTAGTGATGGTGGTAGGAATGAATGAAGGGATTGACTGGAGCTTGAGCCTCCTGCCTACACGTGACGACCCCAACGTCAGGGAAGGGCGCCGAAGGTAGGTTGGCGGGCCGTGGGGCCTGGGCAGCGTGGACACGCGAGTTCGAAGGTTCGAACCCGGCTGCGACGACATTCTCGCCCCTCACCGCGACCTCGTCGACACCACACTTGACTCTCGCAACGACCACAACGGCCTGCTTGCGGCTCTGCTCTCACCTCTCACCTCCTTTGGCCGGCCGACACCGCTCTACGCAAGGCTTACTTCGACTTAGACCGCTGGCGCTATTTTAGACTTTCTTCGCTTGTCACGGCCAGATCCGCATCGCCGGAGACGGCGACATATATTGCTACTTATTGTCATCCCCCTCCTCGTTCCTCGACCATCCCATCTTGCACTCGTCCTTGTGCTACACATCCCCACTATCATCGCCCCATCGGCTGTTTCCCACTAGACCATCTCCCGCTCACGTTGAGCCCTTCGCGGACCCGCATTGGAGACGCCAAGCCCACCACAAGACTGTGCAGGACACCTTCGCTAGAGCCACAAGTCGAACTGCCGGAAGGCCCTATATTCGACGACGACATGCGTACTGAGCCCGAGAGAGCTTCACCATCAACTCCCTCGTCGTCCCGGCCCACCATGGCGTCCGCCTCGTCATCCCCGGCCGCGCTGTACGTGCCCATCATACCTCCCCCAACCCCTGCGCCCTCCCCGCCCCCAGACCAGCCCGCTTTCGACCGCCCCTACTCCCCCTCGCCCCTCCACGTCTCAGCTTTTTCGACGCTCTCCCCCGCCGCCCGGAGACAACACCTCCATGCCCTCATCCAGGAGTGCACGCCCGCGGAGCTCCTCTTCCTCTCCACGACGATCGCCCCGCTCCTCAAGCGCGACTTCCTCCGCGCACTCCCTCCCGAGGTCGCGCTCTACATCCTCGGCTTCATCGACGACTCGCGCACGCTCGCCCGTGCCGCGCGCGTGAGCCGCTACTGGCACGCCCTCCTCCGCGACGCCTACCTCTGGCGCACCATGTGCGTCCGCCACGGCTTCGCGCGCGACGCCGACGCCGTCGCCAGCTTCCGCCGCCAGCACGGGCCCGCCATCGATGGCGGGGCGGGGGGCCTGCAGGGGGAGCAGGGCGGGCTATGGAGCCCGCACGTCCTGCCGGTCGGACGGCAGCCGTCCCGCACGGGCGTGGAGGACTTTCCGTACCGCAGGTTCTTCATCCACGAGCATCTCAGGAGTGCGTGTTTCCTTTCTCCGCGGTGCGGGACGACAGGCCGCGCGCGTCCGGTCCGTCCCCAGGGCCCTGGCCCCAGAGGGTGCGGGCGGGCGGCGGAGCTTCGCGTATACGGCCGAGTTGCCTTGTTCGGCTACATCGCGCAACCTGCCCTCGCACGAGGACGGCCGCGAGCGGCCTATCGTCCCCCCCACCGCCCCTGCCCGATCGCAGATAGCTGACGAGCCCGCGCAGCGTCGAACTGGCTCACCAAGGGCCGCCTCCTGCGTGTGCACCGCGCGCCGCTGCAGCCCCCCGCGACGCACGACCCGAACGCCCCCGGGGGCCAAGCGCACCCGAATCCGGCGATCCCGACGTCCCTCGCCATCGACGGCGCCTGGCTCGTCGTCGGCCTCGCGAACAGCCGCATCCACATCTTCAGCGCGAAGACGGGCGTGCTCGCGCGCACGCTCGTCGGGCACGAGTCTGGCGTCTGGGCCGTCGCCCTCGTCTCTGCGGGCGGCGTGCGCCCGCCGGACGTGCCCTTCAACGACAACTGCGGCGACCCGCTCGTTGCGGGCCCGCCCTCGGACGCGCTGCTCCCCCCACTCCTGCGCCACGCGGTCGGCCTGGACACGAGTGAGCACGGAGATTTCCACAGCGGCGACGAAGGCGCATGGAATCCGTTCACGGAGGGGAGGGCTCCTGATCCTCCGCCAGGTGGGAAGCCGAGCTATCCGGGCGGCGCGTCGGACGGGTGGGGCCAGCCGAATGCGTTGGTCGTGAGCGGCGGTTGCGACAAGGAGCTTCGGGTATGGGATGTCAAGTCTGGGTGCGTTCTGCCGTCCTTCCGTCTTAGCCCCGCCCTGACGAGCGCTTGGTGCTCAGGTACTGCATATACAACCTCCGCGGGCACACCTCGACGATCCGCTGCCTCAAGGTCCTGCACGGGCGGCCCATCGCGATCACGGGCGCGCGCGACCGCACGCTGCGCGTGTGGGACGTCCAGCGCGGCCGCCTCCTGCGCGTGCTCGAGGGCCACACGCAGAGCGTGCGCTGCCTCGACGCGTGCGGGCGCCGCGTCGTCAGCGGGAGCTACGACTGCACGTGCCGCGTGTGGGACGTCGACACCGGCGAGTGCCTGCACGTCCTCCGCGGGCACTTCCACCAGATCTACACCGTCGCGTTCGACGGCGTGCGCATCGCCAGCGGCGGGCTCGACACGACCGTCCGCGTGTGGGATGCCGAGACCGGGTGAGCGCACTTGCGTCCGTTCTGTACTCTCAGGCCGCTTGCTCACACCCCACCTATAGCGCGTGCACCGCGCTCCTCCAGGGCCACACAGCGCTCGTGTGCCAGCTCCAGCTCACCCCGACCATGCTCGCGACGGGCGGCTCCGACGGGCGCGTGATCATCTTCTCCCTCCGCGGCTCCACCTTCGCGGTCGTCCAGCGCCTCGCCGCGCACGACTCCTCCGTCTCCGGCCTGCAGCTCGACGAGCGCTTCCTCGTCACGAGCGGGAACGACGGGCGCGTGCGCCTGTACGAGTTCGAGGCCGGCGGCGGTGGGGGCGCGAACGCGGCAGGGGAGGGCGCGGGCGACGCGCAGTGCCGGTACGTGCGCGACATGTGCGAGCCGAGCGAGAGCGTGTGGAAGGTCGCGTACACGCGCGAGACGTGCGCGATCCTGTGCAAGAAGGCGGGCAAGATGGTCGTGGAGATATGGAGCTTCAAGCCGCCGTCGCCCGCGCCGCTGCCCGCCGCCTCGCACGCGCGGCCCTCCTCGAGTGGCGCGTCGTGAGGCTGGGCCGTAGCGCTGCGCCGGTATGTTGTTGCTCGGATGTTTGGATATAGGAACTCTATTGTATATCATGTTCTTTCGCTCTCCGGCGCGCTGTCGTCGTTCCCCCTGAAGTATATGGCCTGATGGCCCCCCTGTGACTATATTGTACGCGTCGCTAGTTATTATATGCATTGACCCTTGTACGCTGCAGCACATATCTCAGCCTATCTTAATCACAGGTCTCACTGCTTTATGTCCTCGTCCAGTAGTCCGTAGAGCATCTCACCCATAATTACTTTGATTCACCGTCACTGACAGTAAGCCCTAGGAACAATACTTTTGCCTGCCGAAGCGCCCGCCGCCCATGCTAGGGCTGCGATCAAACAGAATGTCCATGCTCCGACTCGGAGTCGGACTCGACGATGTCGACAGCAATTGTTGCAAATCCCTCGCTGCATGCTTTGACAGTACCACCACCTTGTGCAATCCGTTCAGCTTGACGCAACCTATGCCCGCCCCTGCGACTTGGTGCCTGTACGCTAGCAGGCGCTAAACTATCTTCCGACGCATTGATTACTCACGCAAACCGCTGATTACAGAATCAACATCGACAAGAGGCAGATAAGCCAGGAAGCCGTTGGAGATCTCGGAGACTGGTTTTTCAACGACCATAAGGGTCTCTACCGGAGCCTCTGTGTGCCTATTGTTTCCTGGTAGGTCTTCCATGTGTTCAATTCGGAGCAGCGGTTGGATCTGACAAACCATCTTGACGCGCCTCAACCCACATAGGGAAATCGACGAGTGGTGTGCCAACCCCTCCCCACAGCCCCAGGCGCTCCTATTCTCGATACTACCCACCGAGTTACTCGGCCTCATCTTTGGCAGACTTTCTCTCCAGCATGCCGCTACCCTCGCCATAACATGCCGCCTTGCTCTCAATATTGGACGTTTTTACGTTGGCCGGCGCGCCTCTATCTACTTCGCGCCATGGGCGGGGACACGCCTTCTGGCTGCCAGCGTATTCATGGATGGTACACTACCAGAGGGACTCCTCACGCAGAGGGAGAAAACAGAGCTCAAGCGCGGAGCATCCTACTCACGCTCCCCCAGCCCGATGTTCAGAGCCTTCACCCCGCGTGAGCTGTCCCTCGGCGAATTCGCAGACGAGTACTACACACCTGTGTTTGGAGCGCAAGGCGTGCAAGAGGTTGGCGACTCACCGGAAAAAACGGTTCTCGGTGCCATCATCACCGGGGACCCCGGATCTACGGCTGTCCCCGATCCCCACAACACCCTCAACGACGACGACGAAGCGCTCCTGCGCGCGCTCTGCTCGCCTGGCAGGTGGCGCGTCACAGCCACCAACACTGAGGACAGCGGACCTCGCGTGCTCGCCAATCTCTCGCAGTGCGTGTACGTGCGCGAAGACCGGATGCGCGTCGCGCGCGAGCGGGCGCGGGCGCAGGTGCGCGTTGCATGGGGGCATATACTCCTCGCCCGCATCGGCTGGGCCAAAACAACCCCCCACGGCAGGAAGGCGCCTACCGGACTTCGTGGGTTCGACGGCCGAGATCCACCGACGTGGGTGTCTGTTGGGAGCGGTCGCGGGTGGGGACCGCAGGCGGATATGCTTGGGGACGGCGCACAAGGAGGTAGAGGACGATACGAGTACTCACTGCATCGCGGTCAGTGGGCGGGGGACAGGTTTGCGATTGTTCCCCTGGAAAGGATGTGGGAGGTGGACCTGGACTGGGAGATGTCATGGCGGGATGTCAGCGAAGAGGTAGATGCAGAGGTGAGGTTGATTTGGGAGATGCAGGGAGGCGTGCCGTCGCGCCAGGGTACACCGATACCCGTGTACATGCCTTGGGAGGTATTTCCCAGTTGCGGAAGCCTACTGCAAGACAGGCGTATAGGAGAAGACGACTCTAGAATTTCATTGTAGGACCACAGAATACATTCACTACAGATGAGACATGGAAACAGTGACCGCGAGAGGTGTATAGTGTCCTTGAACCCATGCGGTGCCATTAGAAGCAGAAGACATGAGGCGGGACACTGGTCCCTCAG
>FTLJ01000540.1:0-31165 GCA_900155495.1 Porogramme epimiltina
GCCCGTCGGCGACGAGTCCTCACCTAACGACCTCGGGAACGCGAGCACCTCGGACCACACCGCAACGCCCCACCCCCCTCCCTCCCAATCCCCACCCCAGGCCGCGGACAGCGCAGGGCAGGCCCCTCCGCCCTCGCCGCCGCCCGCCGCTGCGCGGCCTGCGGAGCACCTCCCCGTACCGCTCGTGACGGCCGAGAACGGCGCCGCGCGCAAGGAGCGGGGCGAGAAGGGCTCCCTCGAGAGCGAACAGACGGGCACCCAGACCTTCAAGGGCACCCCCCGCAAGGAAGCGAGCAAGTCCGTCTCGGACGCCGCCCACACCGTGACGACGCAGGCGGACGACGGCGACGCAGCGACTCCCGCCGCCCGGCGGTCGAAGGGCTCCCAGTTCATCACCAAGCTCTTGCGAGTGCTCGTCCCGTGCGTCGGCCCGTCGTCCCGCGCACACCCCGTCGACCTCGACGATGAGAAGGTGCGCCCGGCAGCGGCGGTGCAGGGGAAGTCCAAGGACGTGGCGGCGCCGACCGCCGCGGCGCTGAAGGAGAAGCAGGCGGAGGAGCTGCCCCCCGCGCCCCAGGACAGCGAGCCGCCGGCGCCGAACGGCGCCCAGGCGTCTACGCCCGAGGCGGAACTCCCACCGCCGTTGCAGCCCATTGACGTCCCCCCGCCACCTGATGATCCGAACGTGCTGGTGCCGCCCACGCCGACGAAGACGCTCCCGCGCGAGGAGACGGAGGGGGTGACGTCGGGCGCGGTGCAGCCGCCTGGGTCGACCGGGGAGGACAGCGTGCACAACCATTCGAGGAGGAGCTCGAGAAATATTGGTGACGAGACGGACGGGTCGACGAGCTTCACGGACGAGGACGACATTGAAGAGGGAACCCCCATAGAGGAGGTGGAGGACGAGGAGGAGCGGTTAATCATGCAGGGTGGCGCAGGTATACCCATTGGTCCGGTAAGCTTCTCTGCTTTGTGGTTGCCGCGAGACGACGTGCGATCCAACGCTCTAATAGGACGGCATTCCAAAACCATTACTGCCCCCACTCTCGCCTAAACACGCCGGTCGAAAATGTCTGGTGCTTGATCTTGACGAAACCCTGGTCCACAGTAGCTTCAAGGTGCGTAATTTGAGTGTATGTCGTGCGGGTTGATTGCTCACATGTTGAGCAGTCCATACAACAAGCGGACTACGTGGTGCCTGTGGAGATTGAATATCACTGGCATAACGTATATGTCATCAAGCGCCCCGGCGTCGACAACTTCTTGAAGAAGATGGGGGAGATTTACGAGATCGTAGTCTTTACGGCCAGCCTAAGCAAGGTTCGTTGCAGTGTCCTTCCAACGAACACGTCGATTGACATGAACTTTACCTTGTCAGTACGCGGATCCGGTCCTGGACAAGCTAGACGTGCATCGTGTCGTTTCCCACAGATTATTCCGGGAGAGCTGTTACAACCACAGAGGGAACTATGTCAAGGTACGTCTCGTCGTTTGCTTACGTGCAGTACGCTTGTGCTCACCTACATCATCTAGGACCTCTCTCAGCTTGGCCGTCCGATCGCCGACACCATCATCATTGACAACTCACCAGCGTCATACATCTTCCACCCCAACAACGCCGTCCCTGTGTCATCGTGGTTCAACGACCCGCACGACACAGAGCTGACAGATCTGTGCCCATTCCTTACCGATCTGGAGCAGGTGGACGATGTCCGTGGTGTTCTCGATGGTGGCCTATGACACGTGGTGAGGGAGTGAGGCCGCACGCACTGGTCCTACTTTCGATCTGCCCCATGCTTTCCCATGTTGGTCTATGCATGCTGTCTATGTCGCTCATCGTAGTCAGTGCAAACGCGGACACCTTTGCACAACCTGGCGTATAAAACCAAACCCGGATGGTCGTACCGCGTCCGAACAGGCGTGCCGGCTCGTGTTCCCGCTCGCTGCGCGCAAGATCCCTCCACATCCCGTTCGCTCGCAGGACACCCGGCCCGATCTCCAACCCCGTCTCCCCGCGTCCCCCGCTCTTTCCCGGCTGCGAAGCCCCACCCATCTTCCCGCGCTCCCGGCCGGATATGGCTCCCTCGTCCACCTGTACGTCGTCGTCGCTCCGTTCTCTGGCTCTCCTTCGGTACATACGCACTCGCTTCGACACCTAGCTTTCGTATATACCCACGCAATCCCTCAATGCTCGTCATGGTCCATGCTACACGCTGCCTCGCCTGCCGTATCTCCGCCGTCACATCACCATATTATGTTCCCTCGCAAAGTTTCAGCATTATCCCCAAAAAAACCACGCAGTTCTCCCATGACTTCCTTTCTCCCCCCAATTCAAACCGCGCAACCTCTCCATGTTTGCAGCGACCCCGCTCTCCTCGCCCTCATCACCATGTTTTGGACCTGCACATAATCCACATTTCGTCTCGTGTCTCGTAGTCTCTCGTCCTTGTCCCATCCTCTCTCGCCTACACGCATCGCATTCGCCCGCTAATATCCTCCCTCGCATGTAGTTATTTGAAGCACGTGCGCCCGCACGCTTTGTTTATTGCGCCCCGGCGCCCCCCGCCGGCGTCCGCGTTTCTGTTCGTCCTCTCCCCGCCGTCTCGCCTTCGCTTCGCGTCGCTCATACACGGACATCATACCCCCTTTCTAGGCTCCGAGGCCTCCACGCTCGTTCCCGTCTCCGTTCGGACTTTCTCCGTGGCTGCTGCCCAATCTTTCTATGGCTTCGAGCACCAACGTCCCCCAATTACCTTCGCCGCCGGCCGGGCGTGTGTCCTTCCCGTACGTACCGCGCACACCACCGTTCTCCCCTCTCCCTTACTCGTCCACCTAATCGACCTCCGCAGGACGTTCGGACCTTCTCCCTATTTACCGCGGCGGGTCGCCTGTATCGCCTGTAGCTACACACACGCTTTCACCTCTTCCCCATTCCCCTTCCAGCTCTTCCTCTAGCCTCTTCTCCCCATCCCGGATCACAGCGGACTCTCTGGCAGCCCCCTCCTCCTCTCCTACATATCGTACCCCCACATCCTCTGTGCATGACTTACGCGGGGGCGGGCGCCCTCCTCTTCTCCCTTCGGTACCCGAGTACTCACCGCAGCCCGCCCCCCGACGAACTTGTACGAAATGTGATGACCGTTTCTTGGAGTCCTGAACAGGGCCGGCCCGGCCGTGCGTGTTTGCGGTGGCGTGCGTGGAAGGTTATACTCGAGATGTGCGTTTCCCCGGCACCGGCGAAGAGGATCGTCCACCCCGGCGTCGGGCCTTGCTGATCCACGCCTTAGCTGGATATTGTCGGAACTCGACGGTATTGCTCCCTGCCACGACAGATCTCCCGGCGGCGACCGAGTTCGGGCTCTCGAGTTCTAGAGTGGATTCACGCCGTTAGCGTTTGTTGATTTCCTGATATTGACGGATGCTGCTAGGGGCCCCGGGTGATTGCGCCCCTTCTGAGTAGAGGGCTGCGTTGATCATGATATTGGCGTGCGTGTCGGGGAACTCGAATGACATCGGTGTCCTGGGCTGATATCTGAGGCGTCTATGTTGTTGCGGCCCTGAGTGCTCCCCCAGCTTGACGTCGGTAGTGGGTAGATAGGCGCTTATGGGTATACCCGAACCGATTATAGTGCATGAGCATTCCTTGGGGCAACTCAGCGAAGCTGAGCACTTCACGCTTGTGAAGGACGCTAAGTACGGACGCCGAGGGTCTTATGTCCGTATGTAAGGTAAGATCGAGATGTTTGACAGCTCCGCGAATTTCGCGCACGTCTCAACCTCTTCAAAATTTACTGCAAACCGTTACCCTTCGGTGGCCCAAAATCAAAATTCCAGCGACTGAATAGCCTCCGGGCTTCCACGAAGAGGGTTTCGGGGACGCGAGTTTAGGAGGAAGTGTACGTACAACGGACTGGCTGTGCCGTGCTTTACGAATCACAGAGTGCGAACGCCACATAATAATATGATCGATATCTCTGTGGTTGATGGGCTGGGGAGGCTGTGGGGAAGTGTGGGCGGATCGCGGGGTCGATGATGCGCCTGCTTCATTTCCACAGCAAGACGGTGGCCACGTACGTACCATTCGCACTGGCCGGCGTCAAGTGGAAGCTATAGCAGACACAGCTGTCGTTTTGAACTCGCGCCGCCCTGGACGGCGTTATCTCGCAGTCGGTCGGTCCCGAAGAAAGGGCAGGGGTGGGTGGGGGGCTTGGAGCTTGGAGCGCGATATACAAAATCGGCGGTGTGCGAGACCGATCAAGAAGCCTGCTCTGGTGACCACCCGAGGCTGCGGTGCCTGACGAAAACGCCTTTCCCTCGCGGCAACCGCTCCACAACTCCCAGGGCGAGAGACGGCGGGCGCTGCGTCCGCCCCTGCGCCCCTGTTGCGTCGGGGGTCTGTCTCAGCGGCGTTGGGCCCGCTCACCCTCCACGCGTAAGCACCGGCGTGCAAAACAAAGCTGTAAGCACCATGACAACAGTTGGGAGAACGCGACTGACTTCGCCCGAACTTTGATACCGCGCTGATGGTCAGAGGCTTAGTGGATGGCGGGTGGGCGCGCCATCGCGTCTGTGGCAGTGATACGTAAGTTGCAAACATCACTCAGCGACCTTCCGTGGCTTCCTCTCGAGTCTGCGCCGCATGCTTCGTCTGCCAGGGTGGCAAACTCTATAGCGTCGTGCGGGCAGGTGCTAGCAGGAGCGGCCCAATGTCGGGCTCCGCGAATGGAGCGCGGCGGGAGTTCATATCAGGAGAAACGGGGGCGCGCCGGCGGGCGGACGAACGGTCGCTGAAGCGGACACGTGGAGGGCGGGCGGCTGCGGGGGAGGATAGTGATGGCGCGCGAAAGACGGGATTGCGGATTTGACTTGTCCCCATCCAGCTGTGCGAGCGTCCGCTACGGTTGCTGTCCTCGTCTGCCAGGCTCCGGATAGCCTCCTCCTTCGTCCCCTCTTCTTCCTCCTCGCCCCGTTCCTCTTCTCCTTCCTCTTCCCCTCCACACACACACCCGCGTCTTCTACGGCCCCGGACACGCCCCCGCCCCCTTCTCCTCTGCGCCGGTCGCGCGTCCACGGCCGCCCTCACTACCCCTCGCTTAAACGCGTTCTTGGTTTTCCTCTTCGCGCGTTCTAGACCGCCCCAAGCGCTGCGCAACCTCCCCACCGCACCCCCTCCCTCCCGGCGCACTCGCCATTTCATGCCACAACCTTGACGACGACGCCATGGCAAGCTACCTCACCGCGGAAGCCCAAAGCACACAAGCACTGCTCACGGAGGACAGGATATGTCCGGGATGCAAGAAGTCGGTCGTGGATGAACACGGAGGCGTTGTGGTCGCGTTCGGGTGAGTTCTGCATGCATATATGCACCCTTTCCAACTTCTGGTTCCCTGGCACGTCCGCGGGCTGGCGTTGAACGGAGGCATGGAGCGGTTGGATTACCAATATGGCTTCGTGCCTGCCTGCATTCTCTCCCCCCTTCCAGGACGTCTTCCCTGGCACTTGCATCGGTTCGTTTCGCCACCGTGAATCTACTTAGGATTTACTGTGAGCCCACATCTCGACCCGTTCAAGCTCTCAAGGAGCCCCTTCGGATGCTTGAGTGTGGACTCCCCTCATCGGCCATCCAACAAACCCGTCCGTGCCATGCAGACATGGGAAGAAGGGGGAATGGGCAGCTTCACGGACGGTGCGGGCGCGAATGGAGGCATGGCCACCGCTTGCTCGAGTTTACTACTCCCATCTTCCCCAGACTTTGGCGCTCTTCACCCTCTCTATTGAGATCGGGGAGTTCAGCGGGCACTCTATAACGAACGCCGCCACTCTTCTTGCTCGAATTACGGGTGTTTTCACGGTGATGTCGCAGGTTGGCACTTCACGCTTCGACATCCACTGTTGTGGCGCCACGCCGGGGCCCCGGTATGGCGGCGGGTCTCCTGTGGCAGGATCCGCACAGTCTCCTTGGGCAACGCATCTTCTATCGAGTGGCGGCCGACATGTTGTGGGTTGGCAGAAGGGTCCCTTCCCGATCCGCAGGGATGGCACGGACGGGATAGGCATGCGAAAGGCTCCGTCCCTGCGTGCCACCCACTGTTGATGCGCCCCCGAGTCCGACGTCACCTGCACATCGTCAAGTGAAACGCAGCCCATCTTTCGCGGCATAGTCTAGGACCATACCAGTCCGAGGCAACATTCCGCCCCCCTCTGCGGCGCAGGCCCCTTCATACCATGGCAGACGCACCTGTCGTACGGCGCATGCGGTGCTCCTCGTGAGCCCTCCGGTGGTCTCGGCAACCTAAGCTCCTAAATACGTCTCCGCGTCTCTACGTCCCCCGCACTGTTCCCCCGCTCGCTGCGCCCTCTCCTCGACTGACCATGTTTCTGTTACCTAGGCAATCCTTCTTCCACGTTGATTGTTTCAAGTGCGCGAAATGCGGAGACCAAGTGACGGCGGACACCAACCTGCTGCTCCTCTCGGACGGCTCCCCGATATGCGCCAACTGCTCGTACAGCTGCAACGTCTGCAAACAGCCTATCCTCGATGAAGCGATCATGACCGGCGACGACTCTTACCATGCGCACTGCTTCAAGTGCAAGGTGTGTAAGAACCGCATCGACGAGTTGGTCTTCGCGAAGACCAGCCGGGGTATTTATTGCATGAACTGCCATAATGAACGCGTTGCGAAGAGCAAGCGCCATCGGGAGGAGCGTGCGGCGCAGGCGGCGGCGGCGGCAGCAGCTGCTGCTGCCGCCGCCAACCCAGGTGGTAACAAACCGAAAGATATGCAGCGCCCTGCGCCCAACGGGAGGCCTGCGACCGCGGTACGTCCCATCTTTCACGTGCGGGTCTGAGCTGCGGTCTCAACTGTGGCGGCCAGTCGAATGAGGGGCGGCCAAACTCGCTGGCGAACTCCGTCGAGGCCTCGTCGCCGGATACGCAATATGGCAGCGGCTTGTCGCGGTCGAACTCGCACCGCGCGCCCGACTCGGTCGACAGCCACTCGTCGGGCCCCTCGTCGGCGGGGGCTGCGAGGCGAGGGTCGTTGCTGTCTCAGCTCGTTGCAACAGAGGCGCAGCATCGACAACAAGAGCAAGCGACGGCGGCGACGCCCTCCGCCGCGTCGCCGTCGCAGGGAGGACTTCTCGGATCGCCTGTCGGGGGGCCTTCAATGCCCATGTCAAAGCGACGCTCGGGGATGTTCATCGGCCTCCCATCTTCCCCTTCCATGACCCGCGTCGACACGAACGCCCGCAGACCGTCCACCGCGGGCAGCTCCGCATCAAACTCCCCCATCGACCACCTGCGCTCGAGCACCTCGCCAACGTCGAGGATGGACTCGCTCTCCGTGCCCAACAGCGACGGCCCGAACGGCAAGCTAAACAAGAGGAAAAGCTTCGACGCGGGCATCCGCCCGCTCAACGTGCTGCGCCAAGTCGCGAGCAGCGCGTCGCTCAACACCAGCAACGGAGCCCCCACAGACTACACTCGGTCGCTGTCCGCTTCCACGGCGACCCCCTCGAGCGTGCGCGGGCGCGAGTCTCCGCAGCCGCACTCGCCTCTCCGGGACTACTTCAGCTCGTACTACACCGACCAGCTTGACAGCGACCACGCGGACTCGCCGATATCGCCCCCAGACAGCCAGCGCGTCGTCGGCGGGCGCGGCCGCTCTGCGTCCTCGAGCGCGTACGAGCAGCAGCCCACGCGTGGCCCCAACCAGAGGCCCACCCTCAATCTCGATAAGATACCTTCGCGATCGAATAGCCTCGCCATCCCCTCTTCGTTCGAGGCGCTCGAGGCACACTCACCCTCGAAACTCTTTCTGGGAAGCCCGGTCCGGAGCCCAGACCAACACCGGCCCCCTCAATTGGAGCTTAACGGCAGCAACTTCCGCACGAGCGCCGAGCTGCGGCAGAGCGTCCTGTCAGGGGTCGAGTTCGAGCTCCAGCGCCCCGGGAGCGTACCGCCGTCGCCGTCGCACTTCGTCGACGTGCCGCGCGGCATCGAGAGCGGGACGGACACCGAGGCCGAGTCGGACGACCCCGGGCGGTCGAGCGACGAGTTCGGGGACAGGCCGCCGTCGCTACCTCCGAAGGAGCCCGCGCGCGCGCCCCTGCGGCGCGGGCCGCCGCCGGAGCTGCGTGTGGACGTGTCGCGCAGTGCGTCGCCGAGCGCGCACGGGAGCGAGGGCTCGCCCGAGTCGTCCCCGATCGAGCGCACGCAGACGACGACGTTCATCACGCCGGCGCTGCCCCCCATCCGCATCTCGATGGGCGGCTCCGACTTTGCGGACCTGATCAAGAACATGGACACCCCGAGCCGCGCCGCGTTCCAGGAGCGCGGCGAGGCGGGCAGGCTCCGCCTCGACCTCTCGCTCACCCCGCCCGGCTCGGACGCCGCGGCGGGCGGCCCGCTCACGCCGCGCAGCGACATCACCGTGCTGGGCTCGGCGGAGAACGCGGGCGCGAACGGGTACGGGCGCGAGTACGCGAACGACGCGACGCCGATGCGCAACGGGCGCACGAGCTCGGACAGGCGCGACGGCGCGACGAGCCCGGCGTCGCCGGACGGCGCTGGGGGCCGGCGCGCGGCGGACGGCGCGCTAGCGCGCATCACCGTCACCGCGCCCGCGGACGGCGTCGAGGTGCTTAGGCGGCGACTGCAGGACGCGGCGGGCAGTGCGGGCGCGGGGCAGGCGATCAGCGTCGACGCGGGCGTGCTGCTCGCGGCGGTCGCGATGCTCGACCAGCAGCAGGGCGAGTACGCGGACCTGAAGCGGAACTTGGACGGCATGAAGGTGGGTGCTGTTATTGCCGTGGCGATCGACGGCGGCCCATGTTGTTTGCGGGTGGCTGATGCGCGGGCTTGCAGCGGGCGAGCAAGCAGTACATGGACGGGCTTACCGTGGCCCAGACGGAGTACGACCGGGAGCTGAAGGCGCGGCGGGATGCCGAGGCGGAGGTCACGCGCCTGCGCGTGCTGCTCACAGGCCAGGCGGTGCGACTCACCGCGATCTCGGGCGACTCGAAGCGGCAGGAGGCGCAGAAGCAGCTTGCGCGCGAGCTGAGCGATAAGATGAGCACGCTCGAGCGTGACCTGTCGAAGCTCAAGGTCGAGCGCGATATGACGCTTGCGGAGGTAGAGCAGCTCTCTGCGTCGAAGAGGTGCGTCATCGCTTGCGCGCGGGGTTGCGATGACGTCCGCGCAGTGCGCTTATGGTCCCTCGCCTTATTACAGCTCGCCGACGCTTGCCGACGGAGAGGAGGCCGGAGCATCCCTCACGCGCGGACTGTCCATGCGCTTCGACAACATCAAGGTCCAGTACAAGCACGAGCTCATCCCGCTCACGGAGCAGCGCGAAACCCTCCTCCGCGAGATCGCCGAGCTCAAGGCGTCCCGTGACGCGTTCCTTGAGGAGACCACGGTGCTCAACAAGCGCAACGAGGAGCTCGCGCAGCTCAATGCGCAGTACCAGCGCCGGCTCGAAGGCGCCGAGGTGATGAAGCCGGAGCCCCCGCACAACGTGCTGCAGGAGCGGCAGACGAACTCGTTCGACCGCGCGCGCTCGCCACCCATACTCAACAGCTCGCTCTCGTCGACGACGCTCGCGCTCTCGGATGAGTCCACGGACACGACAACGACCAAGGTCGTCAAGATCACCCGCGCGGACGTGCAGGACATGCCCGCGATGGCTATTGGCGGCCAGCAGCAAGCGCGGCCGCGCTTCAAGTGGCCCGGCACTAAGGCGCCGAAGGAGAACGTCGCGGTCATGAACGGCATGGACCCCGGCAAGCCCAAATGGCGCACGGAACACGTCTTCCAGCAGATCAGCGTGCTTCGTGTCGCCCGGTGCGACCACTGCGGCGACAAGATGTGGGGGTCCCAGCTCAAGTGCACTAGTGAGTCGTCTCCGAGCTAATGTACTGACAGGGTGCTGACGCGTATGGTGCAGACTGCAACATTGCCGTCCACACGCGGTGCATACACAGTGTGAACTTGGTGTGCTCGCAAACGCTCCCGCTGCGAGAGGATGCCCAGGCACCCATTGCGCCATTGCGTGAGTGCGGGGTTATAGTCTATTTTGAGCCTACTGACGTGTGTTACGTTCTTGGCAGCGCCATCCATGTTTGGCCGAGACCTGGTCGAACAGGTACGCGCCGACTCGAGGGACGATCACCTGTTTGTGCCAGTCATTGTCGAGAAGTGTATTGACGCCGTCGACAACATCGGTACGTGATCATCCCGACTGTAACCCCGAAGTTCGGAATGCTCACGCCGACCGCTCCTAGCTCTGGAATACGAAGGAATCTACCGTAAGACCGGTGGTTCTGGACAGTCGAAGATGATCACACAACTATTCGAGCGCGGCGACTACGACTCGTTTGACCTCCGCGACTCGGATCGCTTCAACGACATCTGCAGCGTCACTTCCGTTCTCAAGTCCTACTTCCGTGCACTGCCGAACCCACTCCTCACATCTGAGCTCCATGACAAGTTCATCGGCGCGTCCACCATCCGCGACCCTGCTGTCAAGGCGGCAACATTCAACGACCTTGTGCACCAGCTGCCAACGGAGCATTATTACACTCTAAAGGCGCTGATGCTCCACTTGTACAGGTAAGTTGACTTCTCAGTTTATATTCTGCGGGCCCGGTCTGATCGTCCGGCGGCGATAGGGTTTGCGAGAGAAGCGAACGTAACCTGATGCATGCGAGGAACTTGGGTGTTGTCTTCGGACGTGAGTACCCTGAAACCTACCCCTCACGGAGGTGTACTGACGACTACCTGCCCAATGTAGCCACACTCATGCGCTCCCCGGACCCCGGCGCAGAGTTTAGCGACATGGCAGGCAAGGCGCTCTGTATTGAGTGGCTTGTCGAAAACGCACTGCGGGTGTTCGACCAGCAGTCACTATGATCGCCGCCCACCCCTCCGGCATGTGTTTTATTCCGTATTTGTTCTGCCGTCGTCATCCTTTATGTCTCTTCCCTCCCTCCCCACGACCATCCCCATTCATCCATCTGTCACGCCCTGCACGCCGTCCCACAGTGGTCATGTAGCCCAGTAGAGCCTCCGTCGCGCATCTGTTTCGCCCTGTACCAAAAGCCACTCTCTCATATCTCTCCAGGCCCTGTCATATTTACTGTTAATCTGTCACTACACGCGCCCGCTCTTTCCTCGCCCCCCACATGATGCGTCTTATATCTCCCATTCGCAGCTCTCCGCAACCGCCGGGCATCCTTCTGGCGGATTTTTTGTCCCCCGGAGCGCCTCGCACCCCTTTTTTAGCCCGCGCCCCGCCCGTTGCCCGCGCCCGGGCTGTGCGGCTTTTGTTATCGCCCCGCACCACCACACCGAGACGGCCAACAAGTGCTTACGGCCACGCCGGGCCCGGGCGACTGCGGGGCAGCGGTGACGACGGCGTCGCAGCCCCACGTGCCGTTTGCCCAGACGCGTTTCCTCCCCCTCCTTCGTACACCCGCACGACCCGCCGCGTCGCGCACCGCAAATTATCTATACCCGAGCCTTTATGCATATGTATACCATCCCTAACTCCGGACCCGTACTCTATACATACCATCTTTTTTTTCTCCGTCCTGGCGGCTGGCTGTGCATCCGCACGACGCCGAACGCGGGGAATGCGTGCTCAACTGCGGGGAATGGGGGGACGTTGCCAAGGAGGCCGAGGGCCTTCGAACTTCGGGGTGACGCTCGCTAGGAAGGTGGAGCTCGGCCGAGACAAGATGGTCTGCGTGTTTGTTGGTGGACGCCTCAGGAGCGCTCCAAGCGCGAAGAAGCATAAGAATACATGAAAGGGTGAGCCGGGACGACCGCTGGGTAACTAGGGGTAGATACATGTAGAGCAAGAGAGAGCAGCCTGGGGTGCGCGAGCGCGAGGAAGAACAACAGAGCGTGCGCACACGGTATGGGTATATTACAACGACTCCGCGGGCGGAGGGAAACGAAGATCGGGATCTGGGTGGCGGAAACCGGACGGTGGTGACGTGATTAGAGGGCCTCCATATGGACAGAGCGTGTCGCGCGCGTCCTCACACATCTGGTCTTACGACAGCTCGCGGGAGCGCTTGCCGCGCCCGCTGGGCTCGTGCAACGAACAGTAGAGGAAGTGGCGGCGGGGCCCAGGGGGCGCCGTGCCCGCGACTGCGGCGACGCGCGCGCCGAGCGGGGCGGTGTCTGTCCCGCTGCCACGCACGCCCAGGGAGAACATGCGGTCGAAGACTGGGCGCGGTGCAGATGGGGTCGAGTTGGCAGTGGAGGTGGTGGCGGCGGAGGCGGCAGCGGCGATCGAGTGGACAGAGCGGCGGAGGCAGCGTCAGAAGGGGGCAAAACACGGGGAGCGGGCGTGACGTACGCGCGGAGATGAACGCCTTCGCGGTCGTTTGGCAGCTGAGGTGCATAAGGGAAAGTGGGGGGCTGACGCCCTCGAGCGTGCGGAGGTACCGGTAGACCATAGACGGTTGGCAGGGGCCTGTGTGCGTGGCGCGCGTTAGCGTGTGATAGAGAGAGGTGTGGAAAGCCCGGGGTGTGACGCACCGAACCGGAAGACGGCTTGGTAGGCTTGTTTCCATTTCTCTTCCAGAAGACGGGCGCATATTGATGGGTCTGGACAAGAGAGGCACTGCAGTTGGGAATACTGTGGTCAGCCGACGCTGGCGCGTTGGGAATCTGTGAAGCGCGGGCTTACACATTGGTACTCCTTGGCGATCTGGACGAGGCCGAGCTTGAGAACGCGTTCGAGAAACCATGTCCGCCTTGACGTCATGGTATCAGCAATGCATCTCATAGTCTCATAATAAAACGGGGATATGCCCACCTCTTCTCAAGCTTTAGGAGCGTAGATTGACTGAGGGTTCCCATCTCCTCCTCCGACCAGCCTCCAGGGTTGTCAAGTACAAAGCGACTTGATTCGCGATACAGCTCTTCCTCGTCGAACAGTTCCGCTATTCGCATTGCCTTGATGGGGCGGCCAGCAGCATGCGATAGGAGGAAGGTCAAGCACTCGTTCTGTAAAGACGAGACGTGAAGCTTGTGGGATATGTTCATGAGACCTTCGACATTGTTCCATGTTATAGTGCAGACGAGACTGGACGAATCATGAGCAGATGGACGCGCGAACACAGGAGGTTACGTACTGAGGGTAAACGAACTTGAGGAAGTCGTGGAATGTGCTGGCCTGGCGTGGGTTTCTACATTACCGCTTATATTGTACTCTTACATGACAGCTCACCTTCTCTTCTTTCAACACGATGATAGCGTCCGGACGCTTCTCCTTCTCCTTCCCCTTCGCATGTACTTTGGTGAATCCGCCAGTAGTGGGTGTATGCGGCGCGCTGGACTTTCCATCCACGTCCGGAGCTTTAGCCTTTCCCTTCCCGGACGGGGTGGTGGGTGTGCTAGGGCTGGACTTCTCGAGCTTGTTCAAACTGTCTTCACGCGCCTTCGCTTTGTCCTCCGAACTCGCCTCAGGCTCGTCAGAGTCCTCACTACCGCTCCCGACGTCGACATCGAGGTTGAACTCATCCGGGTCCATGTCGGGGTCGATGGGTGCGAAGGTAATCTCGGACGGGCTTTCGCGGCCAGGCTTGCTCCCGGGCACCACTGGAGGCTGGGATATAGTGATCACTGAGGAGATGGACTGGGGCCTTCCTGTCTCATTCTCCGTCTCCGCCCACCCGCCGCAGAGGGCAGCTTGAAAGAACGAAGACGCAAAGTAGAGGACCTCTTTATGTGCCCTTTGGACAAAGGCTCTTTCAGCCTCACATTGGGAGTGCGGAGGGCACAAAGCAATACACACCAGAAAGTGGTAGACTCAACCATAATCTTGACGTTCCCGGGAAACTTGCTTGCCCTCGTGAACGTTTCGTGGATCTCTATAGGATCGTCCAAGTCGCCGTTAGTGCTGAGGGACGAGGCCATTTCATCCGACTCGCATCCCTCGAAGTACCGGGAAGGGGAGCCAGCGGATCTGAAAATGCCTGCAGCAGCCGCATGTGTTTCAGTGGGGGAGCTGAGAGAGGCAGAGGGATTGTGTGTATTAGGGCCTCTCGAGTTTCGGGCGATGAGGATGTGGGGTGGATTCATCTTACGCATACATCCTGTACTCGGCAGTTCAATTGGGCAAAAGTCAGGTGAGAGAGCCTTGCGGATGTGTTGGCAAGAACTTCCGAAAGGACAACGGCGCTATAGTGTAGTGGTTATCACTTGGGATTCTGATCTTCAGTGTTCCCAAAACCCAGGTTCGAGCCCTGGTAGCGCCTAATCTCTGTTTTTGTTCTGGAAGCCTCGAGCTTGCAACGCGAAAGTAAGACAGACTTGTCGCATTTAGAACCGCCTCATCAGAGGAGGACATAGTGAAGAATCCATACGTCTCATCGCGTCCACTACGTCATCTACCTTTTCATCAGCTCGTCAAGAGCTACCCAAGCTTCAAGTCTAGAGTGAGCTATGAATAGAAAGCCTCGTTTTCTTACACCTCACCCGGCTTATAATACCCACCCGAGGCCTTCAAGCTCCGAAGGTTGGCCATGAACTTGACGGAGATGGGGCATATTAAATCTCTCTCTCAGCTCACAGCTGAACTAGCTTGTAGTGCTGCCATGTGGTTGTTCCGGTCTTCTCGTCACCGTTCCAGGTGCTGACTCCGACTGAGCTCTACTGACGATATGGTTCTAATCTGGTTCGCTGGAGCTTAGTGCCTTTATATCATTACCGGGCTTGTCGGCTTCTTGAAACTTCTTTCCAAATTCCGGTGTTGGAACACCTTTAAGATTTGCTAGCTCTCTTGCATGTATCTTGCATATACACGGGGTTTTAGACGACAAACGCCGTGAATATGTGCGAGCATCTTCATGAACTCACGATGGAGGATTAGTGCATGCCCAACACTATTTATGCGGCGCTGGATCATTCGGGGTGCCCATTTTGGCGTAGAGCGTTCCCGTGTTCCGGTACCGAGGCCGAGGACGGACGGACAATCGCTATCTTGGGCGGCTGCGCGGGGTATTCTCGTTACCTCGACCTTCTCGCCGAAACTGAGCTTGCCCGCTGAGGCTGATCAAGGTTGGCTGTCACTGCTCTGATGACCGCTAATCCGTGCACATGGACGACGTCGGGATTCTGCAGTCGACACATCCAACAGCATGATGTTGAAGGCATTCCCTCGAAGCTCCAGCGGTGATTGTCAACGGCTCTGGAGGGACTGTTATACCTCGACTTGGCGAGCGCAGGGATGGTTCTTAAACACGGCCTAATGCAGGGTCGTACGCGCCAAGTCTAACGGGCATCTGCCAGTAGTCAAGTCAGGTACGTACGTTATTCATCAAGGCTCGGTGGGTTTAGCAGACAGACTCGGAAGAATAATATCTTTTCGCTTCTCAGTCGGTCCCCTGGATGATTTTACATAGTATCGCATGACCCTAAGCTCGCCGCCGCCTACATATAGCTCGACAACGTCAATGAGTTCCGCCCCAACACACTAGCTGGACCACCCAGAGCATCAGAGCTCAGAGCTCATCCCTCTACGCCTCCACAAGACGACACGTACCCTCACATTCTCGTCGAGATGCGTTCACGCGCGGCACTTTCTCTTGTCACCTTGCTGCCATTCTTCATTCCTGCTGCGAGAGCGCAACTATGGGAGCTGGAAGATTCTTATGTTGGCGATGACTTCCTCTCCACTTGGACCTGGGAGACAGAGAACGACCCTACGCATGGCCGGGTGAACTACCTAGACCTAGACACGTCACTTGCAGCCAACCTGACATATGGTACGTTTCCTACCATCGTCTTCATTTGCGGGCCATTATGCTAATTCTCGTATGTGCTACTCGTAGCGAGCCATAATAAATTTGTGATGCGCGCAGACGCTCAGAACGTGGTGGCAGACTCCGCTCGGGGACGAGACAGTATACGCATCCATTCAAACAAGGCGTACACTGAGTCCCTCATCATCCTCGACCTCGAGCACATGCCCGAAGGTTGTGCGACGTGGCCCGCCTTCTGGACACTTAGTCAGAAGGGTCCGTGGCCACAAGGTGGGGAGCTCGACATCATCGAGGGTGCGTCACGCGTCTCCCATCAGGAGAAGGTGGGCGTGCGCCTATACTGATGCCATTCATTTGTTCCCCTGGTTCCGCAGGAGTGAACCTCAACGCCGCGAACCTTGCGTCCCTACACACGACGCCCAATTGCACGATGCCCGCCGGCCGGTCCATGCTCGGGTGCGTTCCCCCTTACGCTTCTCTTCCCTCCTCCACCGGTCGTGCCCCTGCTAACGCCGCCGTGCTTCGCGCCCCAGGAACGCGACTTCGGTGGACTGCGACACCCAGTTCAACTTCAACCAGGGCTGCGGCGTCTCCTTCCGCACGCCCGGTTCGTACGGCGCGCCCTTCAACGCCGCCGACGGAGGCTTCTTCGCCGTCGCGCGCACCGGACCCGACTCGGCCTCGGCCCCGTGGCCCTTCACCGCGTCCCCGGGCATTCGCGTGTGGTTCTGGCCGCGACACAGCCCGAGCGTGCCCCTCGAGGTGCGCTTCCCGCCCGGGTACGGCGCGCCGCTCGCGGGGCCGACGCACGCGTGGGGCACGCCCGAGGCGGAATTCCCACTCGAGACGGACAACTGCGGGTACGATGCGCACTTTGACGCGCACCAGCTCGTGTTCGACCTGACGTTCTGCGTGAGTCCCTCCCCCGCTTCTGCGTTGTTCGTCTCCCGAGGGCATAGGCTGACTTTGGACTCTGGATGTTGGGGTACAGGGCGACTGGGCCGGGAGCTCGGGGGTGTACGGCACGTCGGGATGCCCGAGCGATTGCACGGCTTGTAAGTGCTCGGCAGTCATTTCAGGACTCCTTTTTTGTTGCAAGCATTGACACGCCTCCCAACTAGTCGTCAATAACAACGCTACGGCGTTCGCTAACGCATACTGGGAAGTCAATGCGCTGCATGTGTACACCCCCGCGTTTCAGTAGGCCGACGAGCACTGGGCATCCGACCAAGGATGTTTCTCGGTTTTAGGGTTTCGGTTGTTGTGGAACAAGGGCGACACACATTTTGTAACATAGTGCATATCATCATTGGATAGTGCTCGGATCTGGTGATACTAGAAGGCATGCGATAATGATCATTCCACGGAAGCAGGCGTTACTATGAGGGCAATAAGATAATTCGTGAATGCGCTATATAGACAAACAGGCGGTCATTGTGTGACATGAGCAACTATAACAATTAAGTAATGCACTGGAACAGGAACGCCGCTGGGATCACAAGTCGGCGAAGAAGCCCTGTCCGGCCTTGACCTGGGCCAAAGCCTCCTCGTTTTCGGAAAGCATGGAGGAATACATCGTGATTCTCGGAAGGCGAGTGGAACTCCTGAGGCCGTAATCCACGCCATCCACGGGGTCTTTCTTAGCGTGTCTTGCAGTAGAAGAGACGGGTCAGGAAAGTAGGCAGAATGACGAGAATGTTTGCTCACTCGGAACGCAAATGCGCGAGGATGGGGTTAAGGTAACACCGATCCCCGCGGCGACCCTTGCCGCACATCTTGCAGAAATAGCCACCATCACCCTCGGCTACAATGGCCTCTTGCAGTTCGCGAGCCTTGGCCGCGTGCTCGCTAGGGATGCGGTCCCAGTGAGGAATCTCTTCTTCGGTGAGCTTGAGGTTATATCCCGTGTGGATCGTTGCATCATGATCCATCTACAGGGACGGTAATGACAGTGAGCGCATTGTGCAGAAGACTGTGAGGACATACTTACTGCACCTGCCCAGTCGAATACCTCTTGCTTGACGAGATATGCGCACAGCCTACACCTCAAACGAACTCCGCAGATGTCCATGTCAGCCGTGGTCGCCGTGCTGGGATTGAGGCCGCAGGCAGTGATTACTTCGCTCCTGTACCGCAAGAATTCGTTCACGCGCACAGACTTTGCAAGGGTCGACAACAAATGGCTGCTTGTATCATTCCAGGAAAAGGAACGCAGGTAATCCCCTAGCGCGCGATCGTACGCAGTCGTGTTGGGCAGATAGTAAGTTCGGAGGCAGGAATGGTTGATCACTTCCGGCCAGTGGTGGTTTGGCGTGGGGTAGCCACAACACCGTTTGCACCATAATGCTGTGACTGCAAGTGTTAGAGGGTCGCCTTCCGGCTTTATCCCTGCTTCTTTCAGCGGCTCTGCAACTAGAGCCGTGAGTTCGTTTTTGCACCGGCCCACCCACTCGTCCGTCAGAGCCGGAAGGACATCCGACAACCTAGCAATAATGTCTTTTCGCGATGGGGTCTTACCGCTATTGTCGTCCAGAATGGCTTGAACTTTGGGCATGAACGCGTAATCCAGGACACTGCCGACAAGACGTAGCTCGCCATTAAGAGCATATCGAGTCTTGCGAAAGCGTCGAAGCGCGTCCTTGAGCCAGCCCACACGCGTCTGAATGATCTTCGAGTACTTCTGCCGTTGGAGTGCCGTACGTAGACCTTGCATGTAGTGAATGACCTTGTCACGAATGATGCCCCAACCTGGGGGGTTGTTAGAGATGGAGTGAACGTTTTAGCGACCACTCACTCCGGTCGTTGAGTCCGGTCGGCCGATTGACACCGTCAATCTTGAGGAATTCTGCCCGTCCCTTCTCCGACATCGACTTGAGCTCTTCTTCCCAGCCTTCCTCTCGCAACCGCTCTTCAATCCTGTGATCCATATGAGTACCTGTGCAGGAGCCTTAATATCACAGATGAGCATGGCGTACATTTCGACGCGTTTCTTCTTCAGCGCGTCGTTTTCATGGCCCTTGTTCTGCTTGAGCTCTTCTTGCCAGACATTAAGCTCCTCGACGTGCTTTCAAGACAACATCAGCACCTTAGAGCAACAACGTGGCGCACTACTGACCTCACGAATCCGCTTCACTTGTTCAATACGGTCCCGCACAAACTTCTTCTTGGACGCTTTGTTCTTCAGTTCAAGCCACTGTTCCTTCAACGCGCAAACCTGTGCCGGAACGAAGACGCGTTGTGTGTAGCTCCTGGAGTAATCGGAATGAGACTAAGCTCCGCCATGGGATACCTGCTTGACGTACCTATCGAGTTTAACCGATGCAGAGTTTACAATATCCTCTACGACTACATCATCACTTTTGATGATACACGATAGCCATTCTTGGGCACGATTATACGTCCAGAACCTATTTATGCAGGAGAAACAACGAGCGTTATTAGCAAAAATGCAACATGGAAGCTTAGTAAGTACAAGACTCACAAATCCTTATTGGTCCGGCACGAGGTGCAGTACCTGACGCGTATTGAAAAGAGTGTTTGTGGTACATATTTATCGCAGCCCTGTGGTTATGTCGCAGTGAGCAGCGTGTCCCGGGCGACTCGGTGGGGAAATGCTTACAAAACAATTGTTGAAGAAGAGTAAGTTAGCATATTCCGGTTCACTCATGAGGGGTGGGATATCGGGAAGGCCCTCAATTTGAGCCCTAGCTGCTTTCCACGCCGATGCGAAAGTTCGGGACATGAGCATCTCACGGACGGCCTTGCTCGTCCGGGAAAGATTGAGGATATCTCGTGGGTGGAGCGTGCTAAGAATCTGTAGCACAAATGTCAGAGTTCGGCTTTTTCAGGTAATGAATGGAAGAACCTCAAACATCACATCGAATGGCATGTCTTCCAGCCCTCTCATATGACCACCAGCATTAGTACGACGGCCTGCCTTCACAGAGCGACGGCCATTCGCCTTGCTTGTAGAGGCTGAACCCGTACCGGCCGCGGGTTTGGATGCCTTCGCGGTCTTAGCAGAAGTGGAGGAAATTTTGGTTTTCTTTCGGGGAGGCATTTGAATGGTGGTGGTCAAGGCAAGAGGAGAGTTGGCGCTCGTATCCACTGCCCACTTATGTTGTCGCGTCGCGTCTCGGAAGTGGAACCGCGTCGCGTAGGATTGATCATGTGACTTCTGCACGTGTCGGATACGTCCTGTGCAGTGTGCTACGGCCCACTACCTCTGGCACTCACGGTCTCGGTACGCAATGCACCGTTCGAACTTCGCGGGGATGATGCACGCGTGGAGCGCGCCCGACGAGGAATTCCCCCTCAAGCCGGACGACAACTGCGGGTACGATGCGCACTTTGACGCCCACCGGCTGGTGTTCAACCTGACGTTCCGCGTGAGTGTCTTCCCCGTTGTCCGTCTCTCGAGGGCGTGCGTTGGTTTTTGACTCTCAATGCTGGGACTGGGCCCGGAGCTCCTTTGTGTACGGCACGTCGGGATGTCCGAGCAAGGCTTGTAAGTGCTCTGAGGTCATTTGAGGTCTCCTTTTTTGTTGACACGCCTCCCAATTAGTCGTCGATAACAACGCTACGGCGTTCGCTAACGCATGCTGGGAGGTCAATGCGCTGCATGTGTACACCCCCGCGTCTCAGTAGACCGGCATGCACCGAGCATTTGACCAGGGATATTTCTCGGTTTTAGGGTTTCGACTGTCGTGGAACATGGGCTACACACATTTTGTAACATAGTGCACATCATTATTGGGGAGTGCTCGGATCCAGTCATACTAACGATAATGATCATTCTAAGGAAACAGACGTTACTATGAGGGCGACAAGGCAATTCGTGAATACGCTATATAGACAAACATCCATACAACAAGCGGTCATTGTGTGACATGAGCAACTATAACAATGGGTGATGCACTCGAACAGGAACGCCTCGGGGCTCAAAAGTCGGCGAAGAAGCCCCGTCCGGCCTTGACTATACGCAAAACCTCCTCATTCTGGACAAGCGCAGAAGAATACATCATGATTTCGGGACGGCGAGGGGATCTCCTGCGGCTATAATCCACGCCCTCAACAGGTTTTTCCTTGGAGTGCCTTGCAGCGTAGGAGAGGAGTCAGGGACGCGGACAGTGTGACGAGAATGTTTGTTTGCTCACTCGGAACGCAAATGCGCGAGGATGGGGCGAATGTAACACTGATCCCCGTGGTAACCCTTGCCGCACAGCCTGCAGAAACAGCCACCATCACCCCGGGCTACGATGGCTTCTTGCAGCTTGCGAGCCCTGGCCGCATGCTCGCTAGGAACGGGATCCCAGTGAGGGATTTCTTCGTCGGTGAGCTCGAGACGATATCCCTTGTGAACCTTTGCGTCATGATCCATCTTCAGACGCAATGATGATCGTGAGCACATTGTGTGGGAGACTGCGAGGACATACTCACTGCACCTTCCCAGTCAAATACCTCTTGTTTGATGAGATAGGCGCACAGCCTACACCTCAAACGAACTCCGCAGGAATCCATGTCAACTTTGGTCGCCGTATTGGGATCGAGGCCGTAGGCAGTGATTACTTCGCTCCTGTACCTGAAGCGGTCGTTCACACGCACAAACTTTGCGAGGGGCGACAAGATATGGTTGCTTGGATCATCCCAGCAAAAGGCACGCAGGTATTCCTCTACAGCGCGATCGTACGCAGCGATGTTGGGTACCTTGAGCGTTCTGAGGCAGGAGTGATCGACCACCTCTGGCCAACGGTGGTTAGGCGGATCGTAGTAAGAACACCGTGCGCACCATAATGCTGTGACTGCGAGTGTTAGCGGGTTGCCCTCCGGCTTTATCCCTGCCTCTTTCAGCGGTTGCGCAACTACAGTTGTGAGCTCATCTTTGCACCTGTCCACCCACTCGTCTATTAGAGACGGCATGACGTCCGACAACCTAGCAACGATGTCTTCTCGCGATGTGGCCTCATCACTATTGTCATCTAGAATGGCTTGAACTTTGGGCATGAAAGCGTAATCCGAGACGCCACCAACGAGACGTGGCTCGGCACCAGGGGCATATTGGGCCTTGCGAAAGTCTCCAAGCACGTCTCGAAGCCAGCCCACACGCGTCTGGATGATCTTCGAGTACTTCTCCCGTTGGAGTGCCACACGCAGGTCCTGCATATAGTGAATGACCTTGTCACGAATGATGCCCCAACCTGAAGGGATTGTTAGAGATGGAGTAAGCATTTCAACGACTACTCACCCCGGTCATTGAGTCCGGTCGGGCGATTGACACCGTCAATCTCTAGAAACCCCATCCGCGCCTTGTGTGACATCCCCTTGAGCTCTTCTCCCCAGCCTTCCTCTCGCAATCGCTCTTCAATCCTGTGATCCACATGAGTACCTGTGCAAGGACCTTGACATCACAGGCGAGTGTGACGTACATTTTGACACGCTTCTTCTTCAGCACGTCGTTTGCATGACCCTTATTCTGCTTGAGCTCTTCTTGCCAGGCATTGATCTCTTCAACATGCTTTCGAGACAACATCAGAACCCCATGACAATAACGTAGCGCGCTACCAACCTCATGAATCTGCTTCACTTGTTCAACGCGGTCCTGCACAAACTTCTTCTTGGAATCCTCGTCTTTCAGTTCAAGCCACTGCTCCTTCAACGCGCAAACCTGCGCTGGAATGAAGACGTGTTGGGTGTAACTCCTGAAGTAATCGGAATGAGACTAAGCTCCACCGTGGGATACGGTAATACCTGCTGGGCGTACCTATCGAGTCTGACCAGAGCACAGTTCACAATATCCTCTACCACTATATCACGGCCTTCGATAATACATGATAGCCGTTGTTGGACGGGATAATAAGTCCAGAGCCTATTTGAGCAGGGAAAACAACGAGCGTTATTAGCAAAAACGGAAGATTGAAGCTTGGCAAGTGTAAGACTCACAAATCCTCATTAATCCTACACGAGGTGCAATACCTGACGCGTATTGAAAAGAGCGTTTGCGATACGTATTTACCGCAGCCCTAGGGTCATGTCGCGGTGAACAGCGTGTCCCAGATCACTCGCCGAGGAAATGCTTACAAAACAGTTGTTAAAGAAGAGCAAGTTGGCATATTCCGGTTCACTCATGAGGGGTGGGATATCCGGAAGGCCCTCTATTTGAGCTCGAGCTGCTTTCCACGCTGATGAGAACGTTCGGGACATGAGCATCTCACGGAAGGCCTTGCTCGTCCGGGAAAGGTTGAGGATATCTCGTGGGTGGAGTGTGCTAAGAATCTGGGGAACGAAGGTCAAAACCCGGCTTATTCAAATAGTGGGTGAAAGAACCTCAAACATCACGTCGAATGGCATATCCTCCAGCTCTCTCATCTGACCTCCAGCATTGTGGCGGCCTGCATTCTCAGAGCGACGACCGCTTGCCTTGCTTGTAGAACTCGAGCCCGGATCGGTCGCCGCGGGCTTCGTGGTTCTAGAGGAGGCGGAAGAGCTTTTGATCTTCTTTCGAGGAGGCATTGGAGTGGTGGCGGTCAAGGGAAGAGGTGTGTTGGCGCTTATATCCACTGCCCCACTCATGTTCTCGCCTCACGTCTCGGAACCGCGTCGCGTCCGATTAATCATGTGATCAGGGCACGTGTCAGATCAAAATCCTGTGGTCACTCGTGGTCTCGAAGTTTATAAGTGCGCAACGCACCAACAACAGCGATGGACTAGCTGCTCCAGGTAGGCCAATTGATACAATATTTTCATGTAACATAGAGCATCCTAATGCACAGTCGTCTATCAACACAGATACCTCGAACTACATGATAAAACCCAACCAAGTCGTGCGACGAAACCAGAGCGTTCGAGCGGCCCCAGGAGGTCACCCCACTTTACAAGCTTAGAGCCCACACAAGTCAATATACAACAGTCCCTGGCTTCAGCCGGTGGCTACCAAGGGCTCCCCTGAGGGCGTCCGGCGTTCTTATCGGGCGAACGCGGCGGCGACGGGAAGATCTCGTCCGAGTCCGAGAGGATATCCATCTCCCTCGTCACGACAATCTGCAACGCACCACCGTCAGCACTCAAGTACTCAGCACCCACCACCCCACACCCCACACCCCACACCCCGCACAAACGTAGAAACACGCACCTGCACCTCGCTCGTGACGCCCACCGAGCCGCCGTGGCGCGACAGCCCGTGGTTGCTCCGCTTCACCGTCGACGAGTGCGCGCGGCGCGGCGCGGACACCGCGGGCGCGGCGCCGAGCACCGCGGCCTTGCGGTCGAGCTCGAGCGCCGCGACGCTCCCCGCGCTGCGCGTGTCCGCGCCCGTGCCCGTCGTCGCGAGCTCGACGTCCTCGCCGCCGCCCCCGCCGCGCGTGCGCCCCCCGCCGCCGTACGCGTACCCGCCGGCTCCCGCACCACCACCTGCGCCGCCGCCGAGCCCGAACATGCGCGCGAGCTTGCTCGAGCCGCCGCGCGCGTGCATGGAGCGGCGGGCGCCGGGCGAGGAGGGCGCGGAGCCGCCAAAGTCGCCGTAGAGGACGATGTTGGGCGGCGCGGTGGGGTTCTTGGAGTCGGGCCCGCTCGGCTCGTGCGAGTGCTCGGAGAGCTGCTCGGACTTGCTGCCCGTGACCCAGCAGAGGACGGCGGCGTTGACGACGACCTGTTAGGGGGGGGCATCGTGAGCGGGGAGGATGTGGAGAGAGGGGAGGGGGAAAACGGACGTCGGTGCCGCAGCTGGCGAGGCAGACCCAGGCGAGCTGTTGGCCGTGCATGATGGTGAGGACGAGGATGTTCACGCAGGACGTGGTGAGTGCGATGGCCGCGGCCCTGCGTCGTTCGGTTAGTCGTCTGTCCTGTGAGCCAATTGAGTCAGAGCTAGTAACTCACCACAGGGTGCGGATAGCGACACGCCGGATAGAGGCTGTGAACTGGCGGTCAAGGAGGGGCCAGACGAAAAGCGAGGTGAGGATGAGGTTGACGGCGCTGCGCGCAAAGTGGCGTGAATGAACCATAATCTGACGGCGCGGGTTGGTGCTCACAGGTCATAGATGAGGAGGGTGAGTGAGGAGGCCCGGGTCAGACCGATAACACAAGCACCGTCGCCGGAGCGGAAGTAGGCGATTCGTCCTATGGCGAAGACGTGAGACAGGCTGACTATGAGTGAACGACAGAAGCCCGTACCAACGACCAAGAAGGTTGCGACGCCCACATATATGATGAGCAAGAGAAGGCACGCCAGGTAAACCTTGGAGTGAAGCCGGCCCTTGCGCCCGCCCCACACGACATGCACCTTCTCCACTGTGAAGCTGTTGAGTTAGACGCTCACGAACTCATCAGGAACAGATTCACCTAGGAAGATGTATATGAGCATCTTGGAGGACGCATAGAATACAATACAGTTGACGATGCCGAGGAGACACACGGTCTCGTTGAGCTCCATGCCGGTGCCATGGACGAGGATGCCGGCTGCGCGAATGGTCAGCGCGACGGGAGGAACGACATGGAGCGGTGCAACATACTGGTGAATATGAACGCCCATCTACATCGCGGTCAAGGAGAAGCACAAGGCACCAAAATACGTCAGCGCGTCAACCGAGACCCATAACGGACGGGGACGTACGAGTCGAGCACGTTCAGAATCACGAGGACGCGCGGGATGGAGTAGCGCGAGAGCTGGAACGTCGCGAGCGACGACAGGTCGACCTTCATCGCGAGCAGGTACGACAGCACCGACACCCCTAGACGCGCCGTGTCAGACGAAACCGCCCCAGGCCTGAATGAGCGTCGTGCGCGCGACACAAGGCTCGCGCGGAGCGGAGCCGAGGAGCAGCACGGCACTCACCGAGGAAGTGGACGATCGCGCTGAGGACCTCCATGCCGGCGTTCGAGAACTGCGAGCCCCGCCCGCCCGTGGTGGCGAGGATGTGGCTCAACGCGTCCATGGCACACGACTCGTCCGTGCAGGAACGCCTAGTGGCTCACGGGTGAGAGGGAGAGGGAGAGGGAGAGGGAGGAGACAGGGGGAGGGGGGGGGCGAGAACGCGCGCGGAAGGGCGAGCCCGCGCCCAGCCCCCGCCCGCAACATATAGCCCCTGCGCCCGCCACCAGCACCACCAGCACCGGAGGGCTGGTCGTCTCAAAACTTCGCCCGTGCGCGTGAGCACTCGGGCACTCGGGCATTCGGGCACTCGACCAGCCAGCTGCCAGACAATCGGCGGTGGGGCGGGCGAGGGGGGCGTCGCGCGTGAAACCGCGCGCCGTACCGTGACGTTTGCGGCTCCCTCCATCCCGCCACAGAGATGCTAATTTAATTGCTTGATTCTCGCGGGAGGACCGATGGCGGCGCCTCCCTGAGGGCGTGAGGGCGCGGATCGCCGCGCCCGCCGCGCGCGGCCCCTCGCGCGGGTGCGCGGGAGCCTCGCGGGAGGGCCGGCATAAGAATGGAGAGGCTGGACGCGCGCGACGCGATTGGCCCGCGCGCGCGCCCGGCCCCGCGATGCGAGGCGCGGTCGCTCCCTTTACTCTTAATTGCAGCGCCGCGTCCCGCCGCGCGTGCCTCAATCGGGGCCCCTCCGCCGCCCGGGGCTCCCGTGCGCCGGCGCGCGGGGGCGCGATGTGATCCCGCCCCGCGCTACGCTCGATTTCCTAGGACCTAGCGGCGCACGGGCCCCTCGCCCCGCAGGCACGCCCGCGCCTGGCGATGTCCAAGTGGAGGGTGTGCGGTGTGCAGTGTGCACGCCCAACAGCGGTCCTGGAAACCGATTGAACTTTTGTCGTCCGGGTCCGGCAGGTTCGTCGCGCGCGGGCGGAGACTACACATAAACGTACATCCTTCCCGCCCTGGCGAGCGGCGGTGCTCAGGCCCAGGCCCGATCGCCCACTTCTCTCCAGTGTTCGTCCCCTCAGCACCTCCCAAGTGTACATGTCTAGCGTCGAGCGTTCGGAGTACCCCGGGATTACGCCCTCAAGTTCTCCTCGATATACAGCGCGAACTCGCCCGCGACGCGCTCCGCGCCCCAGCCGACCGCGCCCTTCTCCGTCGTGCCGAGCGTGACCGCCTTCTTGTGCGCCGCGACGAACTGCCGCTTGAGCCGCTGCAGCTCTGCGATCGTCACCGCGCGCGCGGGCAGCGTAACGCGCGCCCCTACCCCGGACTGCGCGAGGGAGGGAGAGAGGGAGAGCGCGAGGGGCCCGCCGGGGAGGGCGCCGCCGCACGCGGCCTGCTCCGCCATGATCGCGGCGACGAGCGCGGTCGCGGTGTGCTCGAGCGTGCGGAGCGCGTCCGAGGGCGCCTTCGGGACCTGCAGGAGTGGCGGGCGCGGGGTCGGGGTCAGTCGTCCGCCGAGTGGTGGATGCATCACGATTGGCCACCACCACCACCACCGCTGCGGCTAACCGGTGGCGGAGGTGGATTCGGGAAGGAGAAGGGGGAATGGGAGAGGGAGCGGGACGTACCGCTTGGGTGCCTGCGTTCGGCGGCTTCACGGCGCCCTCCGTGACCGCGCGCCAGATGTCGTCCCCAGGCACGCCGGCGTCCGTCCAGGGCACGGTGAAGAGCGGGGAGTCCCAGCGGACCATCGACGAGGGCTCTTCATAGCGCGCGAGGAGGTTGTCGAGCCTGCAGCCAGTGGCGGGGACGGTGGGGGACGCGTCAGCACAGTAGGATAGGATGCGGGAGGGCAGCGCAGGGCAAGACAGCCTGAGGCTGCTGCTGCTGCGTCACGTACGTGTCGGGCGGGTAGGCGGGGCCGCCGGGCGGGCGCGCGGCGTTCCATTCCCTGCACTGCTCGTGCGTGGCGGCGACGAAGACCTACTTTGCGGCGCCGATCAGGGGGGGAGGGGGGCAAACGCGATCGCCAGTGAGGGGAAACACATGGCCGGTGCGGGACTTACGGTGCAGACGCGGAGCTTGTGCTCGCGCGCGGCGCAGTACATCTGGTAGCGGAAGCCCTTGATGTAGTTCATCGAGTCGACGATGAGCAGCGTGTCTTGCGCCATTTGCCGCTGTACCGCGGTGAAGAGCGCTGCCCGTGCGGGCTTTTCTGCGCGACCGTCTGGATGGAGTGATGCTTCGTTAGTCTGGCTGAAAGGGGCGAAAAATGCGCACCCACCGTTGTATGCATCTCGGGAAATATTCAGGCTGTCGTCAGAAACGACTGCCACCTTGAGTTGTGGCCCTTCGTATGAAGGATCTTGCAATCGTGCTTCAAAATGTGTGCGTAGTTGTTCTGCCCGTGACGACTTCCCAGAGCACGGGAATCCAGTTATGGTGATCAATGCCATCCGTCGAGAACCGTGCAATCTTGTCGATGTTCTTCGAAGTCGCTCAAGGTTCACGCCAGATGGTGGTAAAAGGCAAAGAGATTTATTCGCAGAAGTGGCTACAGCTACTCTAAGGGGGATCCCTCGGACCCGAAGGTCTTCACCGGGAAGGGGGTTTTCCAAAAATTGCTGAAAGCCGAAGCTAACAGACGGGTTCGGATGTGTAATTTGCAATCAGCAAAAGACTGTGCCTCGGTAAAGACCTCACTGGCGACAGTACGTGCCCGAGCACAAGAATGGGGAACACGGACGCGGGGGGCGCGCCTATATAGGAGGGGGGAGGGCGCGCACGGACCAGGTGCCGGCTAGAGTCGGTTTGCGGGTGTTTCGCCGCACGCGTGCCGAGGCAGACGTGCCGGGAGGTGGGGGCGTGGGCCGTGGGGGGTGCTTCGTGATCGTATGGGGCAGCGCTGGGGCCATGTCGAGGAGGCGAAGAGGGGATTTGCGCCGCTCTGCGGTCATCGACGCAGGCACGCCGCACGCTGGGGCTGGGCCGGTGGGGGCGCCACGTTGGGGGAAGCCCGTGCGGCGTGCGCGTGCCGATCCCGCGATGGGCGGCCCACGGCCCACACACGGGCCACGGCGGGGCGGGCGCAGGGGCGAGGGGAGGCGGACGCGTGTGGGGCTCGTGGGACACAGCTGTGACGACTGCAGGCTATTGAACCGCAGTGCTAAGAACGACGCTGCCGGCAGCGCCCTGGCGGAGAGTGCAGAAGCCCAACGCAGCCGCGGTGCAGGACGCCCCCAGCAGTGGGAGCGGGCCTGGGAGACGACGCGGGCGGGCGGAGACGCCGTCGCTGGGCGCCTGAGAGACGGCGGCGGTCTGATGGAGGAGGGCGTCGACGCGCGGTTGTAACTTGTCGCCCTTGCTTCCTCTCCTCCTCGCACCCGCACCCGCCCCCCGACTCGACAGCGCACGAGAGCCCGCGAGGCCATGGTCGCTCTTGTCGCCGACCACGCCCCCCGCGATCCCCAGGTGCGTCTCCCCTGCGCGGCCGCGTGTCGCTCGCTCCCACTCAGCCAGCCCCCCCTCCAGGCGCCAGAAGCCGGCCTGCCCAGAGATGCCGCCGAGTCAGCGTCCACCCAGCCAGAAGCCACTCACCCGGTCGACGCTCCTCAGCCACGTTCTCACTCCTCCGACCCTCCTGCGGGCGCGTCGCCTCGCCCCCCCTCGCCTGTCCCCCCGGCAGCAGCGCACGCCCGCTCGATAACAAGCGACACACCCCCCTCCACCGCCGGGCAGGACCCGCCCCCGCCCCCGTCGTCCACCCCGTCCGATCTCACCGCCGCGTCCGATCCGCCCTCCGCCATGTCCGCCACCGCCATCTCCATCGCGTCGCCCCCCGACCGGCCCCCGTCGGCGCCCAGGGAGCACAAGGACCGCGAGAAGGAGGCCGACAAGGACGCGTCCACGACCGCGTCCGCGGCGCCCGTCGGCAAGCGCCGCCGAGATGGCCAGTCGCTCTCAGACGGTGCGCTCACGTCGTCGAGCCTGACGGACCCCACCCTCCCAGAGGAGTCCAAGACTCCCGCGAAGCGCCCCAAGCGCTCCCTCCTCTCCAAGCTCACCCGCCTCTGCTGCATCAACACCCAGCACACGCACCCCATCGATCTCGACGAGGGCGCCGCGCACCTCCCCGACTGCGAGAAGCACGCCCTCGCCGACCCCGACGCCGCGCATGGAACGCATTCCTCGACGTCCACGACGGGTGAGTGCGCGCCTCCCTCTTTTTTCCTGCCTTTCCTCTGCAGCGAGACCGTGGCTAAATGCGGTCTCTCGCGCCCCAGTCACCCCGCCGCACCTCACGCCGATCGCCATCCCCGCGATCGTCGACGCGGACGTGATCGTGCCGCCGACGCCGACGAAGCAGCTCCTCCCGCTCTCCGAGACGGACGGGCTCACGTCCGGCGCGGTGCAGCCGCCGGGCTCGACGGGCGAGAACATCGCGCACCCGCACCCGCACGTGTACGAGAAGCGCGTCGCGCACGACGCCGCGGACGACTCGGACAGCTCGTTCACCAACGACGAGCACCTCCACGACGCGGTCGACGTCGAGGACGTCGAGGATGAGGAGCAGCGGCTCATCAGGCTGGGCGGGACTGGCATCCCCATAGGGCCGGTGAGTCCCCTGTGCATGTGCTCCTCTTGGGCTTCGTTCACGGTGTGCCGTGCAGGACGGTCAACCGAAGCCGCTATTACCCCCCATCGCGCCCGAACATGTCGGGCGTAAATGTCTGGTTCTTGACTTAGACGAGACGCTTGTACATAGCAGTTTGAAGGTGCGTGCAGATCGCGCGTTTACGTGCGGATGGCCATTTTGACGCCGTTCTCCAGGCTGTGCCCTCCCCAGATTACATCGTACCCGTAGAGATCGAGTCGTACTGGCACAACTTTTACGTTCTCAAGAGACCGGGTGTAGACGAGTTCCTCAGGAGAATGGGAGAGGTCTACGAGGTTGTCGTGTTCACGGCGAGCTTAAGCAAGGTGCGCCTGCTATCCCGTTGGCCCCCAGCAGATACTGACACACCATTCTCTCCAGTACGCAGATCCAGTACTTGATAGATTGGATCCTTATCGCGCAGTTGCGCACCGACTGTTCCGAGAGAGCTGTTATAACCACAAGGGAAACTACGTTAAGGTGCGCGGTGCCGAGCTCATAACCCCAAACCTTGTGCTGAGAGGCGTCATCAATTTTAGGACCTTTCACAATTAGGACGCCCCGTGAAGGACACGATCATCCTGGACAACTCTCCCGCGTCGTACATCTTCCACCCACACAACGCCGTCCCCGTGTCCTCGTGGTTCAACGACCCGCACGACACGGAGCTTACGGACCTCTGCCCGTTCCTCGTGGACCTCGTCACCGTCGACGACGTCCGCGGCATCCTCAACCCGAACGTATAGCCGGCCGCGCCGCGCCGCGCCAGCCACCCCCTGCGTCCGCCCACGCCCCCCGCGCGCACGGCGAGCTCGGAGCCGCGGACCCACGCAGGCCAGCCGCGCCCGCCGCGGCCGTCGCCGCCGCAACCACCCACCTTCCCCCCCACCCTGCCGGTGGCCCCCCGGGCCAACGAGACC